>ML782712.1:976779-995353 GCA_009831015.1 Picea engelmannii
CTTAAACAATTATGCTTCTTTTAAACTCTTTGCTGAAACACTAAATGATGATCACAATAATGCAGGGAAATAAACAATGGCACATTCAGCATCAGTCACATATATGAGAAACACAGAGACAGATATTTCCTGAGGAAACCCATGCAGGGTAAAAACCTCCTTTTCTTTATATGATAAGTAATAGTTACATTCTTTACATTATCATACATATGAGGACCAACTCATAATGAGGCTACAACCTCTGTTTTGCAAGCTGCAACTTGTTGAGAGCACCAACTCTCTATTTTCTCTAGCACCCACTAGAAGGAAGCACCAACTCCCTGGTTTCTCTAGCACCCACTAGAAGGAAGCACCAACTCCTTGGTTTCTCTAGCACCAACTAGAAGGAAGCACCAACTCCCTGAGTGTTTCCAGCACCAACTGGATGGAAGCACCAACTTCCAATCATACAGGCACCAACCTCTATAATAGAGAACAAGAGTTCTCCCTTGCACCACCCTGCCACCCTGGTTTCTCTGGCTGCAACCAGATGGAAGCTACAACTCCCTCTGTTCAAGCACCCACTTGAACCTCTGAGGACAACAGTCCTCCCGAGCACCTCCCAACCACCTTGAAATATTAATTCTTTGTTACTCAAACTTATTACAGTGATATAATGTTCAACAATGGCTTACTAGTCTTATCACTGTTCTGCTGCATTTCGTTGCTCTGTCTGCCTCATTGCCTTTCTGCTCACATCACTTGCGTTGTCTGGTCTTCTGCTTTTTATGCTCTGTGCGCCATCTCCATTCTCTGCACAGTTCCTCTTTTGTGCTATTTAGCTGCTGCACTCTCCTCCTTCTTTACACCTGAATTACCTTTACCAACAATCACAACAACCTCCAACAGCAACAGCAACAGCAACCCCATCTCTTCTCTGTACCGTGTATATATAGCTTCTGTGCACCTTGTGCATGCAGTGTTCGCAATGCCTCTGCATGCTGACTCTGCACAGTTATCCTCCACTTCTCGAGTGCTCTGTCTGATTATCATCGTGACTCTTCAGCTTCTCTCGTGGTTCACCCCACGTGTCCAGCATCAATGTATGTTATACTGAGATTCCTCGGTCTCTCTGGCAGTTTAAGACTCTTTGTCTTCTCTGAGACAGTTGAACTCTTGATCTTCATCGACCCTGATCGACGGTTCATGATCTTGGTGAATCAACGATCCCGATCTCATCGTGATCTCGCATCTCGTTTTTCCTTTGTTGGAGATTTTCGTTACTCCAAGTCGCGATAGGCGAGACTCCGAGATGGAGCTCAGATCAACGGTCCACATCTTTTGACGTATTGATGATCAGGATCTTATCGTGATCTCGCATCTCGCGAGTTTGGTGGTTATGTTTCTTGCCTTTCTAAGTCGCGAGTCGCGAAACTCCGAGATGAAGCTTTATGGTGCTCTGATCTTTCGCCACGCGTCCTCTTGATCCAACGGTCCTTGATTAAATCGCGATCTCGCATCTCGTTGTTCCTTTGACTTTCCAGTCAGCGAGATGATGATCTCTCACCACGTGTGATCCCCCGCGCAAATCCAACGGTCCTCCTGTGATCTGAATCCGACGGCTGTCCTTCTCTCGCTACCTCGCGACCTCGCGACTTGGAGTACCCAATGTTTGGACTCTCAACTTGCGAACTCCCGAGTTCGCGAGATCTCTCGATCTCTCGCCACCTGTCCCCCCATATGGACGGCTATAAATCTCTCGCCACTTCCCCGCCTCGCGTCCTCGCGCCTCACGACTTTGAACACCCAATACTTGGGCCTTTATCCTGCGAACCCCCGAGTTCACGAGATCTCTCCGATCTCTACCACGCGTTCTTCCCAGATGGACGGTCCTGATCTTTTCTGGATTTGACGGTCCAGATTCACTCGCGATTTCACATATCACGAAATCGAGATTTTCACTGCATTGTGTTCTTTGCCTCATGAATTCGCGATCCCCGAAACTCAAATACGGGCTGTGATCAACGGTCTTGATCAACACTTGATCTGACGGCTCAGATCATTTCGTGATTTCGCATATCGCGAAATCAGCATTCTTGATGCAATGAGTTCTTTGCCTCTCGAATTCGCGATCCGCGAAACTCCGATACAGACTTGAATCAACGGTCCAGATGCGATCTTTATTCAGCGGCTGCGATTAAATCGCGAAATCGACATTCCTGATGTCAAGTGACTTTGTCATTTCAAAGTCCCGATCCCCAATACTCTGCTGACGTCACACGTGGTTTGACACATGTTAAAATACTGCCATGTGTCACTCTGATTCGTGACTTACATGTGCCTGAAGTGTTGAATCTGCCTGACACCTGTCATTCCCTGGTTGTGCCACGTGTCCCTAGCTGACGTGGTCTGTTGTCGTGAGTTGGATCGATGGTCTAGATCACATGTTGATCTGACGGTTCAGGTTCAGTCGGGATTTCTTTCATTGCGATTTCGGGGTTTCTGTTGTAATTGTTCACGGGACTCGTGAAACTCTGATTCCCGATTCTATGATGAAGCCTCCTGTCAAGCTTCTCCCGGTGGCGCCCGATCGCTGCCACGCGTCCTTCCAAATGGAAGGTCTCGATTATGTCGGGTCTTCTCTCCTTTCTCCCGAGGCTTATCTTCCTCACAGCTTCTGCTGATCTGACGGCTGTCGACCTTTCGGGAATTTTGAATGGGATCCAACGATCACTGGATCTTTGTCTTCCTTCTCCTCTGCAAACTCTTGTATCTTGAGCTTTGTTACGCACGCTTTCCTCAATGTTGTTCCTCCTGAGATTTCATGTCCGAATCCCCAAGGGATTTTATCCTTCTTACCCTGCCATCTCCACTGTTGTACTTGATCCATCATCACTACTGTACTTGCCATCAATGACAAGTCTACACTGCTTGTAAAACATGCCGACAATCCTTTGTACATTCTTCATGTACCCATGCCATCTTCATTGTTGTACTTGCCATCAATGACAAGCATATGCTACATGTTAGATATTTCCAACAAGAGAGACCCAATATAGTTTTCTAAGTTATCTGATGTTTGAGTGCCCACCCAACAGTATGGTTCTTGTCAAATTCATATAAGAGACAAACAAAAATCATAGAGATTCCCCTAAAGAAAGAATGGAAACTTGAGCAAATCCACCACAGTCAAGACTTGAAACATTCTAGATTGGTGCGAGTCCCCGTATTCTGAGAAGGGTCAAAGGAGGATTATCTCCTATAATTTGAACTAAAACAAACAACATCCAAACAAACACTACCCCAATTAAAATTATAAAAATTATTAGACTATCGCAAAGACCTAAAGGTTGAATTCTCCACTGTAGAATGCCAGACTGTAATTCCATAATCCCAACTAGACTGATAGAATTCCTTGTTAAGGGTTCAAATTCATGCAATGCCATGAGCTTAGGTATGTGATGGGGTGTTGTGGCTCTTATAACATGCCTCCCCCTATTATATGACTGCACTCCAGTGTTGTATGCCATGTGACTTCTTAACTGCTTGAAACATGTCTTCATCCTCATATTAAATGGAGTATGGGATAAGTCGGTTGGTAACCATTCCATTGGTGTTGATCACCCCCTCTTTTTGTAATGTTGTTACATTGGCACATGCATGCATTAAGTGTTTTTTCTCCCATAGCACATGATAATATTTTATATTAATGAATTTGGTTTCCTCTTGTTTGGCTCAAACTAACACTAATTCCAATGAATTGCTAATATGGGTGGTGTTCAATACCATTTGGCTTATGATGGTCTTTGAATCTCCAACACTATCAAAAACTAGATTTAGGAGTCATTAGCTAATATCATGCCTTGCAACAAGGTGTAATAGTCTACTTGATTATTGGATGAAATTCCGAGAACATGTGCATAAGATGTTTTGATTGTTTCTCTCGAGTTCATGATACCCCCCCCCCCCAATCCAAATTGGCAACATGCATGCAATTTATATTAGTTTATTAGAGTGTGATTAAAAGAGGACAAGGGAGGAAACTGAGGGAATGATTTGATTATTTTTGGAAAAAAAAATATAAGATAAGTTAGAGGGGGTCATGGGATTCTCTAATGTATAAATATGCACATTAATGTTTTGTCTAATACCTACAACATGCATAAATGTTTTGGCATTCCTATGAGTGATGAATTTTTGCATACTACACTGCAGTATGGCACTGGTGATAGTTTGAGGGTCATGGGCTTGGGGGCCTCAACTATTCAAGCTAAGGAATTAGGTTTGAAGGAGAGTCCTCTTGTTCCCCTTAGTTGCCCATGCTTGGCTACAAATTCTAGTATACTAATGATGGTTGTCAAACTTTGGTTGTTCTTCTTCTTCTACCATTTTTCTATTGAGAATGTTGGTATGAATTGGAATTGAAGGCCTTCACCAACTCCCTATTTCAATTAAGCATTTGTTACATGTATTCCTTCACCCATTTGATATATATATTTCTATAGTAAAAAAACCAAGGAATACACAAGATAATTCCTTGGTTTAATTAGAATTTCTAATTACTTATTTTAAAATGGGATATGTATCTTGAGAAAATCATTAAATATGTAATGCATTTGAAATTTCCTTTGAGAATTCTTCCTATAAATTGTTATTCCTTCTATTAACCTAGCATAAATTATGTTAATAGAACCTAGGAGAAATAATTATAGAAATTGAAGGGCTTCAAGTATGGAGTAGTCATTGCATGTGGTATTAGAGATAAATCAATTAACAATATAGGGATACAATTTAACATTTATGTGTATTCACACATAACTATTTGGGACAAAATACCTACCGAAAGAATCCAAGAATGATAAATAGAATTCTATGTGATTCATCAATTACAATGTCAACAATTTAATGTTTAGCCATATTAAAAAAAAAAAAATCAGACTTTACTAACTATGGATTAAGTACATGGGTTTTATTTCAATTTCCAAAACTCTCTAAGCCTACTTCCCCCAAAACTATACTAGTTTACCTTCCCTTGTTGATTAATTTTCTTTGATTTCTTTGTACACACTACCCTAGCCTCTATCCCCCGCTTAGTCGATCAATCTCAATAGTTCAACAAGAATAGTTCATAGCTCAAAAAAAAAACATCTAATATTCACAGGGAAGTGTTATAGACCAGTCATATTTCCAAATAAACCAAACTCAACTAAAACATCAGTAGAAAAACAGAAACCACAGAGAAGCACACTTCTTCTCTTTCCCCCTCTTCTTAAACTAAATGATGTTAATACTAACCAAATGATGTTAATAAAACAATGCACTATAATGAGTTAGACTTAATATTAGTAATGCAGAATGAGCATGTGTAACAACAACATTATCAATATAAACTAAATTCATAAGATACAAAAATCAATTGTGGTCCATCAAGTATCTCTTCATCCATAACCTAGTTTTCCCCTTCCCAGTGCCCAAATGATATCATTTGAAACCCCAATTTCCCCCTCCAAGTGTTTGAATGATCTATCTAACTTCTCATCACTCACAGCCCCAATTTTGACTCTCTTGGTGCTTAAATGATCTCACTCGCCATGGCACGGGTCTCTTTATTGATACTAGTCTTACATGCCTCGTCAAATGATATGACAACTCATCACATGGGAGTTTATAGCAAGATCGAAAGTTGTATCATTGCTTCAAGGCTTTATCTGGCTCTCGGCATTTATAAGGCTTTGTAGCCCCCATTTAACGGCATGGCCCTTTTGCCTCAAGTAATACACACATGTTTAGGTTAGTTGGTATAGGTTCGATGTGAGTACTTTTATGTCCTCAACACATAATTGTAAGCTCCCATGAACATTCCCTCATGGGTATGGGCTACCATAAGCTACTCATAAGTTCTGGCTCTTCAACCTTCTCTATATCAAATCACTCATGCTCATAGCACATCACATAACCACATATGTCAGTATTCATTCATTGTTAACCACTATCATTTATAAAGAAAATAATGTTCATTAACACATTTCTTTCTTTGCATCTTTAATAAGGTAATACATTTAATTAGTACATCATATTTCATCTTTCAATTTTCACTGTTTTTTCCTGATTACAAGGCCTCACCCGATGGGAATCAAGAGAATCGGACCTGTGACCAACAACAAGCATGATAAAATCATGTCTAGCTCTAGACCAATTGAGCTAACCCTTCAGGGTGTTTCAATTCTCACCGTTATTAAGTAATATTCATAAATAATCAATTATACAAGACATAAATTATAAGTAAATATTATCATAGAAAAATGCATTTGGTTTCACATAATCAACACAAATTTTTAATGCTTTTCATAAAAACAACACACCTTTATAGATCATATGTCATTGAGTCTCAAAATCATGGATCGTTGGTATGTAGTTAGTAAAGCTGATTTGAATTCGTAAATAACTAGTTATACTAACCAGATCATAAATGCATTTATTAAAATAGAAGAATTAGGAACAATTAAAAAGTTTTCATGACTACACTTAGTATTAAGATATGTATAATAAAAAATGGTTTCATTTGGCAAGTTGAGGTTGGTGAGTGGATTCGTGACTCCTTAATGCTTTGGATTGTATCGAGTGGATTATCTAAGTAGATGTGGCATAAATAAATAAATAGTCCCTTAATGGTGATGTGCAATTTTTTTCGTAGAAGTGTCGTGAGGTTCATCCATAAGACGATAATGGTGAGCTAATTATATTTTATATTGTCACTACCAAATACTAGGGATATGTTGGTAACCTTCCCTCTTATTTGAGTGCATTACATATGGCATGTTTCAAAGTAGGGATGTGGTATCAATGTAATTTCCACCTAATAGAACATATAATCAATCTCCTATCTTGGGAATAAAATGAATGATTGAATGGTTTATGGGTTTTTATCTCTTATTTTGTTTTTATGAATGGTTATTTTTTTCCCTTTCAATTATAGTGCTCACTTGTTGGAAACCCTAGGTTGTGGAGATTGTTTTCCATGTTATGCTTACCTTGTTTTGGTGTAACTAGTCTAGACCCTGCAGTTTATATCATTGCAAGTTTGGGCAATGTTGTTTATATGATTGCAAGTTTTGGCTATGTTGTTTATGATTATGTAAAGTTAATCTAACATGCTTACTAGAATGCTACAACTTTTATTTGTAATTTTTTCTTATTAATTTGACACAATATCCAATTTGTTTTTACCTTGGTTTTAGTTTCATGTGTTTAGATCATAAATAGATCCAGACAAGCAAATGGTTGTAAGACTCGGTACTTAAGTGCAATTCAACAATTAATGAGGTTACATAAAATATTAAAGACAATGCAAATGTAAAAAATAAATGAGACAAAAGAGAGGAAAACAATAATTAAAAAAATAGGAGATAAAAGACTTGAGAATGGGAAATAAAAAGTCAGGCCCGTTGGGCTTCCTATTACTCTAGCTCTCCCTATTTCTTTTTGTAATTTCACTCTCAAAGGTTTTTTTTTTGGATTTTGGTTGATTGTTGGCCAAAGAGAGGAGGATGCACAAAGAGCCATGAGATGAATTATAACCAGAGATTGCCAAAAAAAGACTAAGCAGCCATTCAAAGTTGGTTTTCCCATTTGAGTTTCCAAGTTAAATATGGTGTCTCTGTGTATGGATTTCTCTATGGTTGTGGATTAATTCCTATGTGTGATACAATGCTCTTATTTTGTTTAATGTGTTGCTCTAAATGTGTTAATGGTGACAATTAAGAATTGCAAAAAGAAAATATTGTGTATCGGTTATTGTTGTTCTTGGTTATGCTTAATATGTTGCATGTAGTTGAATTCATGGCTAAAACGAAGAATTCTCCATTGTATTTATGTTATCTTCACTCAAAAATTTGTTTTCTTACTAATACTTTGTATTCCAATGGATACCTGGTAATTTTAATTGTGTGAAGATTCATAATGGAAATGCTCTAAGTTTCACTTCATGTTTTCAGTCCTCTTGGCCATTAAATAATCCCAATAGCTCTAGAATGCACACCATCAGTGTAAGGTACCAGAAGATAATATGCAAAACAAAAATACAATTGTTATTACAATAGTTAGCAGAAAGAGCACAATTGCACAATTGATCCAAAAGATGATACCTTTATTACCTCAATAGCCAAGTTCACTTGCCTCTTCGAGAGGGAGACCTCCAACAAAGCAAAGCTCAAGTACAAAATGATTCTCAAGACACAAATTTTACATGCTTTCTACTCCTATTATACTATTTCTATCTTTTAGAGAACATTCTAGAGGAAGATTTTTCTAGAAGCGAAATCTTCTTGTAAGTCATCTTACATTAGACGTGTTCACATTATTACATAGGCCTTATTTACTAATGTTGGTCTTTATTACATAGAAAAACATATTATTCTATCTACTTGATGGGTTAGGGACGTTAGGAGCCTAACATGCCCTCCCCCTTGAAAAAACAATCTCGTTCTCAAGGCTTGAGATGGGGAAATTGTTGAAAAATGGAAGTCGACTCCCATGCGACATCCTCTAGCTATGTATCCTTCCACTATAATAAAGCTTCATTGATTGTACGCTGACAAAGACAATGCTCGCGGTGGTCCAAAATTGTTTGGGGTTGCAACCAAATGGAGCCTTCTTCATCCAATTCAGGGAGACTGGTCTAATTCTGGCACTTAGTTCCAATATTCACTTTCTTTAAGTTGTAAACATGAAAAACATGATGGATCGTAGAGTGATTGTGAAGAGATAACTTGTACGCCACATGCCCTATGCACTTGAGAATCGTATAAGGGACATAAAACTTGGGAACAAGTTTCTGGCAGTCATCTACTTTAAGGGATGTTTTCTTATAAGGTTGCAGACGAAGAAACACCTAGTCCCCTTCAACAAATTAGTGTTCCAAAGGACCTTGATCAACTTGTTGCTTCGTGCGATTATGAGCCATGAACAAATTCTCTTTGAGGGTACGGAGAATGGAAGCTCAGACTGTAAGGGTGTTGTTGACATCCTGGATCTTGGAGACATCAGGAACGTAGGAGAGGACAGAAGGTGGCTTTGACCATGGACCACCTCAAAGGAGGTCATGCGAGTGGCAACATGGTAAGATGTGTTGTACCACCATTCATTGAGTGGTAACCACTGATCCCATTGAATTTGTATGTCGAACGTGAAACACCTCAAATATGTTTCCAAGCACTTGTTGAAACCTTCAATTTGATCATCATTATGGGGATGATAGGTCATGCCAAGATGCAATTGAGTTCCCTGGAGCTTAAACAATTCTTCCCAAAAGTTGTTGGTGAAAGTTGGATCATGGTCGGAGACAATAGAGTGGGGCATTCCATGAAGTTTGAAGATATTATCCATCAAAATTTAAGCCATGTTGGATTTTATGAACGGGTGTTGGAGGGCACATAAATGAGCATATTTGGAAAGGCGATCGACTACAACAATGATGATGGATTTATTCATAGATTTCGGTAATCCTACAATGAAGTCCATAGAGATATCCGTCCATTTGGTAGGTGGAATAAGGAGAGGCTGAAGTGTGACTAGAATTTTGATTGTTTTACCCTTATTGCATTGACAAGTATCACATTCAACCACAAAAGTGCAGATGTCTTGTTTCATGCCTTCCCAGAAAAAAGAGTGTTTGATCCATCCATATGTTTTGTGAAAACCTGAAATCCCAACTACTGGTGAACCAGTAAGTTCAGATAGCATAGTGGATTTAAGGTGAGACTATTTGCTTAAATACAAATTACCTTAATAGTGAAGCTCCCCATTGTGCCAAGAGTATCCCGAAGATGTCTGTGCACCTCGTTGCAATTGTTGGATCGGGAGAGAATGTTTGGGATCTTGCAACCATTCCTTGTGAATAACTTTTAACGATTCTACTACAATGAAGGAGAGGGAAAAGAGGGACCCATCTTCTTAATATTTCCTTGAAAGAGAATCAACAACCACATTTTCTTTTCCCTTCTTGTAAATGATCTCATAATCATAGTCCAACATTTTGGTCAAACATTTTTGTTGCTCAAGGGATGAAATTATTTGTTCCAAAAAATATTTGAGGCTACGATGATAAGTTTTAATTTGGAAGCATTTCCCCAGCAAGTAAGGATGCCAGAGATCCATTGCATGCAAAACAACCAACATTTTTTTTCATAGGTGGATTTGCCCAAGTTTCTTTCATAGAGTTGTTTTCTACTGAAAGTCAAAGCTCTTCCATCTTGCATGAGAAGAACCCTAGTGCCTCGTCCAAAAGCATCACATTCTAGAACAAAAGTCTTTATGAATTCAGGCAATGCCAAAACAAGATTCGTACACATGGCTTGTTTCAAGGCTTGGAAGGATTGATCAATGGCTAGAATCCAACTAAAAGAATTCTTTTTAAGAAGAGCAGTGGGGGGGGCTACAATTTTCCATAGTTTTGAACAAACTTGCAATAATATCCAATTAAACCCAGAAAACCTCTCCAAATTTTAAGAGCTTTAGGACGGGGCCAATCCTTAATAGCTTCTGTTTTTTTAGGATCCACACAGACACCATCCTTGCCAACAATATTAACTAAGTACTCTATTTCAAGAGCTCCAAAAGCACATTTTTATTGTTTGAGAAAGAGTTTGTGCTGAGACAGTAAATGTAAGACTTGATCCACATGGGCCAGATGGGCTCGCCAAGTTTTAGTGTAAATGAGAATATCATCAAAGAAGACCAATACAAACTAACGAAGGAAAGGGAAGAAGACATTATTCATGAGGCTTTAAAAAATGGAGGGTGCATTACACAAGCCAAAAGGAAAGACCAAGAACTCATAATGGCTCTCATTAGTTCAAAAGGAAGTTTTGGGAATATTGGCCTCTTTTATACGTATTTGGTGGCAGCCGGAACATAGATCAATTTTGGTAAAGAATTGAGCACCTATCAATTGATCCAAAAGGTCATTAATGACAGGAATGATAAATTTATCTTTGAAAGAAAAAAAATTGAGGGCATGAAAATTAGGGCACATGCACCATGTACCTTCTTTCTTGAGTACCATGAGGACTATAGAAGAATAAGGGTTGGAACTAGGACATATGACACCTGCCTCTAGTAATTCCTGGAAAAAAAAATCAATTTCATTTTTTTGGGCAAAGGGGTGATGATAAGGGTGAACATTGGGAGGAATACTACCATGGAAAAGTGGGATGGAATGATCATGGGGGCCATGGGAAGAGCAAAACCCTTGGGAATGGTAAAAAACAAATTGATGTTTGGAGAGGTGATCCGAAAAGATCTTTTAAACGAAAATGGTTGAGTTATTATGCATGCGTTAAATTACCATTTAGGAAAATAATGAAAGAGGAAGAATTAAAGAGGAAATATGACAGCCATATAAACATGTACAGCTTTGAACATAAGCACAAAGAACAACAAACCATAAAACACCAAAGTGATAACGGAGTTCGGCAATCTCGCCTACGTCTTCGGGCCTTTGTCTCAGTGGGTGAGGCTTTCTTATTTCTATTCGAAGCTTTAAATGTAAATCACAATAGTGCCAAAAAGGTTACAAATTGATCTGGTCTTGTTCTACAAGATCTCTAGAACCCAACAAAACTAACGGCACTGAAAACTGATGACCAGAGCTCCCAGAAATGGCCCGCAAAGGTGCTCTCCTCAATGGCTTCCCTGCATAAAAATGGATTTGGCTTGGAAAATATTCAGCATAAACCTGATCTGAACCTCCTTCTTGGCATCAAGAACCTTTTTTTTTTTTAGGCCTGGATTTGATAACCATCTCCCAACTTCCCCCCAAGATCTGGCCTCAAAAAGGGCCCAATATCCCCCCAAAATGACCAAAATCCCTCAATTTTGTTGAATAAATCATTACAAATCTTTATATTAAAGTTAAAAACCCACTAAATGCAAATATTTTGGGTGTAGCCCCCAAAATCTATGCTCATGGGCATATGGGCGCCCACCATGTGGCCAAGCGCTAAACTAATGTGCGCTGGCCCCTTACCAGCTAGCCCTTGGTCGCTTTGCTTGCCATGTGCCCTAAGCCTAGAGATCCATGCGCTAATCCGGATAGACTAGGACCTAGTTCCTAGTGCCTTGGTCGACGGGCTAGCCCGACCAACCTGGCGCTTATCCACACACACCCACGCTATAGTACAGAGTCAATGGTCATATGGAATCACGAAAACCGTGGGCCAATCCCATATCCATTGCCCGCGGTAACACTTTACGGAGCCAAGACATATGAGAGGGTCATATGTTATATACGCGGGACCTATTCCGGAGCAGACATAACGGTGGTGCGCCAATGCAAAGTGTAGTGGAATGGTAGGTCATATGACTTGATTGTATGGTGTATGTCGGGGTTGGGGCTAGGCCCCAGCCCTTGCTCCACCCAATGAAACTTTAATCAAACATAAATAAGGGTTTTGCCATCATAGGTTAAGAACCAAAGCGAGGGCAGGTTGGATAGCCCGGCCCTTCCAAGACGTTAGCCCCCGGACGGAGGTCACGTGGTCGATCCTCATAGAGTCCAATATTTTGCCAAAATAATTATCCAGTGAATGGGTACCATGTGGCAGCCCATGTCTAGCCCACGTGGCACCTTCCTATTCACCCAAACCGATGCCACATGTCTAGCAACCATCGGTCCACCTGTATGCCCAATTTTCAGCCCAGTCACCCGCCATTGTACCTTCCATGTGTCAGACTTGCCACATCATCAGTACGGATGTGCCACATGTCACCTTTGTAGTGGTGACACGTGTCACTCCCTGATTGGTCCACGTATACATGCCACGTCAACAACCTGCCCACGAAATTATACATTCATCTACCATGTGTCACCTCCAGACATTGCCACATCAACACACTATACCTTTCCACGTCAGTTGTACGGTCGTACGGCCTGTACAGTCAGCTGCTACGTGGCACTGTACGGTCGTACGGCCTGTACAGTCAGCTGCTACGTGGCACTGTACGGACTGTACAATCATCATTTTTTTGCATGTTTGGCCAAATGAACAGACTGTGATATTTGGAGCATACGACGTCTATTTGACCCCGTTCTGTTGGGTATGTGTTATATTCTTTGCACAAGTAGTTTTCTGCCTCGGAAAACGAGTCACATATTTAGGTGGTTTTTCGGAACATGGTTTTTTTTCGATGGTTTTCTATTTCCGGTTAAGGAATTAGGGTTGTTGACTAATCCAGGTCATTAGGTTAAGGTTTTGGATGTCGCTGGCTCCTATATGTATATTGTATTGTAAACAATGTAAAAAAATGAATGAATATAGAATATGTTGGTTTTCCTAGTTTGCGTTTCTAGGGCAAAAATCTTTGTGTAATGTTTTTATTTTCCATTGTATCTTTTATGTTCTTTTACTGGAAATATGTTTGTAATAAATATTGTACAAGGTTAAAATCTACATTTGGTATCAGAGCTTTGTTGGCTTCAGGGGGATGCCTTTGTGGTCAAGGGTTTGGCTCGAGACTGTGATAAGCCTTGTTACAGTAGGAGATCTGTGGTATTGATTTTTCAGGTGAAAAGAAATGGCAAGCAATTCAAAAATGGAGATTGAGAAGTTTAATGGGAAAAGTTTTGAGTTGTGGAAGCTCAAGATGGAAGATCTGTTGGTGGACAAAGGTCAGTGAATCGCGGTAGATCCAGGTACTTCACCTATAGGAACTTCAGCGAATGACTGGAAAAAGTTGGATCGGAAAGAAAAGAGCACAATCCAACTGTGTCTCTCAGATTCAATATTACAGAATGTGTCAGAGGAAGCTACATCCAAGGATTTATGGGATAAGTTGGGGAAGTTGTATCAGTCCAAGTCCCTAGTGAATAAAATATTCCTAAGAAAGAAGTTGTATAACCTGAGGATGAGAGATGGAGACTCGGTGGTAGAGCATTTGAACGCCTTCAATATTGTGGTAAGTCAGTTAGTAACTATTGAGATTAAAATTTCAGATCAAGATAAATGAATCAGTTTATTGTGTTATTTACCAGACTTGTGGGATAGTTTGCTTGTGGCCATAGGTAGTAATACAACTTCATTGAAGTTTGATGAAGTGGTCTCATCTTTGTTGTCGGAGGAGACGAGACGGAATAATATGGAAGGACAGAGCATAGACGCATTATTTGCAAGAGGACGATCGTAGGAAAGAAATAGATCTAAGTTCTCAAGTGGAAGATCTAAGTCTAAGGGTAAATCTAAATCTCCCAGAAAGTTTGTAAAGGTATGTTGGAGATGTGGAAAAGAAGGACACTACAAGAAGCAGTGTAGATCCAAAGTTGAGAAAAAGAAGGGATCTGAAGAATCTCCTTCTACATAAGAAAAGACCTCCAAGGAAGAAGGAGGGGATGTGTACTTGGCTTCTTCAAGCACACATGCAGAGCATGAGGCATGGTTAGTTGACTCTGGTGCATCCTTTCATATGACTCCCCACAGGGAGTGGTTCTACGAATATGAAAGGTATGATGGAGGTAATGTTTTCTTAGGTGATGATTCAACAACCAGAATCATAGGACAAGGAAAAGTCAAGTTGAGGCTCATAGATGGAAGGATTAGAAAACTGCCTTATGTTCTGCACATCCCAAGTTTGGCCAGAAATTTGATTTATGTAAGCAAAATGGACAATGCAGGGGTAAAAAAAAGATTTGAAAAGGAAACCTGCAGGATGGTTCGAGGAGCAATGGTGTTTCTGAAGGGAGTTCGGTTTGGAACTTTGTATAAGCTGCAAGGAAGCACTATTAGTGATGGGTGTAATAGTTCCATTGTTCATGATATTGGAGTTGAAGAAGAAAGAACTCCTACAGTCTCTGGAGAAAAGGTTATAGTGTGGCATCAAAGACTGGGGCATATCGGAAAGAAGGTTCTTCGACTACTACACAGTAAAGGTATGGTTGAAGGTATGTCTAACTGCTCTCTGGATTTTGATTTCTGTGAACATTGTCTATATGGGAAGCATAATCGAGTAAGATTCCCCTCTAGTGCAACGAGGGCAAAAGGAATTTTACAGCTAATTCACAGTGATGTTTTTGGACCTATGTCGGTCCCATCATTGGGAAAATCTATGTACTATGTCTCATTTATAGATGATTTCTCGAGGAATACTTGGATATATTTCCTCAGGAAGAAAACTGAAGTCTTTGACGGGTTTAAAGAGTTTAAGGCTCTTGTTGAGAATCAAACAGAGAAAAGAATTAAAGTGTTGAGGGCAGATAATGGCGGAGAGTTATGTGGGAATGAATTTGAAGAATTATGTAAGAAGTGCGGTATAGCAAGGCAGAAGACTACTCCATATACACCTCGGCATAATGGAGTTGCAGAAAGGATGAACAGGACGTTGATGGAAAAAGCAAGGTGCATGCTCAGTGGTGTCGGGTTAGGGAAAGAATTATGGGCATAGGCAGTGGGTATTGCATGTTACCTGGTCAATAGATCACCCTCATCAGCGTTGGATGACAAGACTCCACAAGAGGTATGGACTAGTAAGGAACCTTCTCTCACACATCTCAAGGTATTTGGTTGTGATGCATATGTTCATGTTCCAAAGGAAAACATGAGTAAGCTAGATAAGAAGGCTGAAAAGTGTATCTTTATTGGATATAAAGATGGTCTTAAAGGTTATAAGCTTTGGAACCCATAAACTACGAAGGTCGTGTATAACCAAGATGTGGTATTTAGAGAAATGAAGGATGTTGTTAAACAGGAAGTCCTACCAAGTAAGGAAGAACCAGAGAATATAGAGTTTGATTTAAAGGATGATGAATTAGGCTCTACAGAAGAACAAGAATTAGAAGAAGAAGATCCTCATACTCCAGTATTAAGGAGATCGGTTCGAGAAAGAAGGCTACCAGAAAGGTATACTCCATCTGATTTCCGTTCAAATTTTGTTTTGTCTATTATTGATGATGATCCTAGCACTGTCAGGGAGGTAGTGGATTCAGAGGATGGAAATCTCTGGAAAAGGGCCATGGACGAAGAAATGGCATCTTTGGATCAGAATGAGGCTTGGGATCTAGTGGAGTTGTTGACTGGAAGAAAGCCCATTGGCAGCAAATGGGTATTTAAAAAGAAGCTGAATGCAGAAGGAAAAGTGGAGAAATACAAAGCTCGGTTAGTAGCAAAGAGTTATTCCCAAGTTGAGGGAATTGATTTTGGTGAGATTTTTTCTCATGTTGCCAAGTTAACCTTTATGAGATTTTTTCTATCTGTTGCTGTTGCATTTGATTTTGAAGTAGAACATATGGATGTGAAGATAACATTCCTACATGGGGATCTGGAAGAAGAAATATATATGAAGCAACCAGAAGGTTATGTTGTGAAGGGAAAGAAGGAGTTGGTATGCAAGCTGAAAAAGTCCCTGTATGGTTTAAAACAATCACCAAGGATGTGGTATCAAAAATTTGATACTTATATGATGGGACTTGGATTCACAAGAAGCAAAGAGGATCACCGTGTGTATTTTAAATTAATTGGTGATCATTTGATTTATTTTGTCTTGTATGTGGATGACATGTTGTTGATAGGAAACAACAAGGAGACTATCCAGGATGTGAAAACTCAATTGTCCTCTAAATTTGACATGAAGGATCTTGGTGCTTCAAATTTCATTTTGGGCATGGAAATTAAAAGAGACCGGAAAAGGAGGAAACTTCGGTTAAATCAGAGAAAATATGTCGAGACAATATTGCAGACGTTTAATATGCAGAAATGTAAACCGATCAAGGTTCCTATTCCTGTTGGTGTAAAGTTATCTGTGGATCAGTGTCCCAAGACACATGAAAGGGAGGAGGACATGTCTCGTGTTCCATATGCGAGTGTAGTTGGCAGTTTGAAGTATGCAATGATTTGTACTAGACCAGACATTGCACATGCAGTGGGAGTTTTGAGCAGGTATATGTCAAAACTAGGGAAGGAGCATTAGACAACAGTAAAAAGGGTTTTCAGGTATTTATGTGGCACTGCTACCTATGGATTGTGCTACGAAGGAAGACCGTGACTAGACAAAGTGGTCGATATACATGGCTTTGTAGATGCAAACTAGGCTAGAGATCTGGATCGTAGGAGATCTACAAGTGGGTATGTGTTTAACTTGTTTAGAGGAGCAATAAGTTGGATGAGCAAAAGACAGGTTGTAGTGGCACTTTCAACTACAGAAGTTGAATACATGGCAGCCACTCATGCAAGTAAGGAAGCAATATGGTTACAAATATTGTGTTCAGATATTGGGTTGGTACAACAAGCTGTAAGGATAGAGTGTGACAATTTTTCTGGCGAAGATGATAGGGTTGGTTATGTGCAATTAATGATTGTTGTTTATCCATTTAAGTGTGTAAGGCTTATGATGCATCTATGTTTTTAATCCAAATTGTTTAACCAATTCATCTGAAATTAAGTTAGATTGAGATCCACTATCTATCAATGTGTCAACCTTAGTGTGCCTCATGATGACTCTTATGTGAAACAATTTACTTCTACAATCAAATCCTTCACCAATTTTACCTGTCATACTAACCAATGAGACTTTAGATTCATCACCTGAATCAGATCCCAAGTATGTTGGTCGTGTTGTTGTTGCAACTATTTGCCTCCCTTTCTTTTCCTTGAACCACTTCGGTCTCTTCTCGGGATGCAATTGCCAACAACGGTCCTCATCATGCCCCTCTTTCTTGCAATGCTTGCAAGAGGGCTTCTCTTCCTTTCTTGCCACTAAATTTTCCTTCTTGCCATTCCACTTCCTTTTGTCCTCTTTCCTTGAAGACGATTCCCCTGATACACCAGGTCATGTTTTCCCTGCTTCAATGTATGTCGCTTGAACAGAAACCTCATCAAGATTAGTGTGTCCAAACATGAATACAATATTTCGAATATGTGCAGGTAAACCTCCTATATACCTCATAAGAGTTTCTTGGGTATGTAAAAGAATATCTATCATCAATGTCATTTTACGAAAGCCATCTGTGTATTCTTGCAATGTTTGTCTTTTTCTTAGTTTAAGAGCTTGCCATCCAATTAATGCTTTCTCTCTATAACCCAAAGGATAGAATTGCTTTCTAAGTGCAGAAATAAAACTTTCCCATGATGGAAATACATTACCCACTTGTTGTGTGTCATTTTGCAACTTGCTTTGCCACCAGATGAGTGTTGTGCCTACAAGTCGAAGTGATGCCAACTTGATCTGAGTTGCCTCATCCTTGATTTGTTGCACACTGCAATAAACCTCCATATGTCTGACCCAATTATCAAGTCTCTCTACATTAACTCCACCATCATACATGGGTAATTCAAATTTCACATCAAGTTTTAGTAAAGAAATTTCATTCTTATGTTTATGGACATGTTTCTTTGCAGTGGATTTAGAACTTGAACTTGAAGAAGGGGGTGAAGATAAAGGTGAAGGAGGAATTTGAGGAGGATCCTCCCCTTCTTCAATTTTTCCCTTTGAAGGTTCACCCAGATTCGGTCTCTTCTATTCCAAGTAATCCTCATACAAAACCTTCATCATCTCCGACATGGCGAAGAAAGTTTTTCGAAACTCTTTCTCATCCTAACAAAGTCCCTCTTCC
>ML782712.1:996200-1028238 GCA_009831015.1 Picea engelmannii
TTGGTAACCATCTCCCAACTTCCCCCCAAGATCTGGCCTCAAAAAGGGCCCAATATCCCCCAGAAATGGCCAAAATCCCTCAATTCTGCTAAATAAATCATTACAAATCTTTATATTAAAGTTTAAAACCCACTAAATGCAAATATTATGGGCACAACCCCCAAAATCCGCGCTCCTGGGCATATGGGTGCCCACCATGTGGCCAGGCGTTAAACTACTGTGCGTTGGCCCCTTACCAGCTGGCCCTCGGTCGCTTTGGTTGCCATGTGCCCTAAGCCTGGAGCTCCACACGCTAATACGGATAAACTAGGACCTGGTTCCTAGCGCCTTGGTCGGCGGGCTAGCTCGACCGACTGGGTGCCTATCCACACACACCCGCGCTATAGTAGGGAGTCAACAGTCATATGGAATCGTGAAAATCGTGGGCCAATCCCATATCCACTGCCCGTGTCAACACTTTACGGAGCCAGGACATATGACAGGGTCATATGTTATATAAGCGGGACCTATTCTGGAGCGGACGTAAAAGTGGTGCGCCAATGAAAAGTGTAGTAGAATGGTAGGTCATATGACTTGATCGTATGGTGTATCTTGGGGTTGGGGCGAGGCCCCAGCCCTTGCTCCACCCAATGAAACTTTAATCAAACATAAATAAGGGTTTTTCCATCATAGGTTAAGAACCAAAGCGAGGGTGGGCTGTCTAGCCTGGCCCTGCCAAGACGTTAGCCCCTAGAAGGAGGTCACGCGGTCGAACCTCATAGAGTCCAATATTTTTACAAAAACTTTATCTAGTGAATGGGTGCCACATGGCATCCCATGTCTGGGACACGTGGCACCTTCCTATTTGCCCGAACCGATGCCACGTGTCCAGCAACCATTGGTCCACTTATCTGTCGAGTTGTCATCCCAGTCACCCGCCACTATACCTGCCACGTTTCGGACCTGCCATGTCATCAGTACGTATGTGCCACATGTCGCCCTTGTAGTGGTGACACGTGTGACTCCTTAATTGGTCCACGTATACCTGCCACGTTAACAACCTGTCCACATCACTGTACGGTCATCTACCACATGTCACCTCCAGAAGTTGCCACGTTAGAACATTGTACCTTGCCACATCATATGTACGGTAGTATGACCTGTATAGTTAGCTACCACGTGGCACTGTACGGACTGTACAATCATCATTTTTTGCATGTTTGGCCAAATGAACATTGGATGTCAGGATGAACAGTGGGTGAAGGGGTCTCAACTGCTTGAATGACATGGAATTGGGAAATGGTGTTACAATGACCTTTTTTGAGAATTTTCTCCATTCATTGTGAACTGATAATCTCAAGGGAACCTACAGTGATTCCTTGGAAGTGGTACCGATGTCCATCGTGTTGGAAATGCATGGTTAATTCCTTGAATTCCTTGGTGATAGGGCCTAGTGTGCGTAACCATTCAACACCCAGAACAAATGTCGCAACCACCCATGTCAATAGAAAACAAGTGGGATTTCTAGTGTTAATGTCCAATTTGCATGCACACATTTTCACAGCAACCCCTACATTTCATAGAACTGCCATTAAAAATCATGATTTGAAAATTATTGTATGCACAGATATAACACGAGTTCTCTTGAGCAATGCAACGATGAACAAAATTATGGGTGTTGTCACGGTCGACAAGGATAATGACTTTCCAATTCTTTATATACCAAATTAACTTAAGGGTTTGGTGATGAGAAATACTAGTGAGAGCTTACAAAGAGATAAGCAGTTCAACTTCTGGTGGATCAGATGGTGGGATAGGATCATTAGCTTGGGGTAGTGCTTCAAAAGGGGAAACATTCATGTTCAGAAACATCTTCAAAAATGGCCATAAAAATCTTTTGCTTCGTACACTTATGCCCTAGAAAATATTTTTCATCACAGTTATAGCAAAGACACTTAAGTTGGTGTTTAGCCATTTCTTCCTTGGTCAATTTATGGATCTTAAGAGGAGGGGAAGCAGGGGTAGGATTTGTGGGCCAAGAATAGAGAATAAAGGAGGGATTTCTCATTTGTGAAGAGACTACCTATTGTGATTCCTTAACATGGTGAGTAGTGACAAGCCAGGTTAGGGGGTGATCCATTAAGACATGAGCTCGAATGTAATCCCTAAGGCTACTAATAAATCATTCATGGAAAAAGGTGTCTAATATGCCTTCAGTTTGAAAATCTAATTGCTCAAAAGCAACGACATATTCTTCCACTATACTAGATTGTTTCAGCTTGGTCAAACGACCCAAAAGTTGTATGTCAACATCAAAGCGTTCATAAAGGTCTATAACCAACTAGGTCCAAACAATATACCCTCTATGTGGATTTTTACTTCATTGCCACCATTGCTAGAGTTCAGGATCCAGATAAAGGACACTGATGTGAAGTTTATTAAAGTCATCAGTAATGCCATGTAAGGAGAAATAATGTCCCATTTAAGAAACCCACCATGTGGGGTCTGAGCCATCAAATTTATTCACCTCAACTTTTGGAAGACGCAGTTCACCAGACTGAAAGGCCATGGAATGGGAGGAGTCAACACCCTGTTGGTGTGAAGGTTGGTTAGAGGAGACAGGGCCCTAGGATTAACTAAGTGCAACTGTCAATTTTTTCACATCTGTAGAGAGGGTTTCAAATTTGGAATTAAGGGTAGAAATATTGGAAGTGATTTCCTTGAGTTCATTGTGGGTGTGGTTGTTGGCATTGTCCAAGGCAGTAATGCGACTGTCAAAATATTGGTTGTGGGTGTGGGCCATTGGGGAAATAAGCAAGAAAGAATGGGGCTGGTGGGTCCACACAAAAAGGATTACGAGTGAGGGGTACCACTATGATTAGTGCGAAGAGAGGAATCCAATGGAATAGGTCCCAAATAAGGGTGTCGGGGAGGGTGGGTGGGTCCATGGTAAAAAAGGATTATGAGTGAGGGGTACCACTGTGATTGGGTAAAAGAGAGGAATCTAGTGGGATAGGTCTCAATTAAGGGTGTCGATGGGACCACTATACTCTTTTTTACTCCTACGAAGTTATACTCTAGCCTGAAAAATATTGCAATGACAAAATGCTCAAATTTTGAATAGTTAAAATTGTGTAGGAATTTCACAGCCTAAATGTAGTAACTGGGTTTGTGCACACTGTATGTGCGAAATTGTCACTCTATTTCTATTTTGTTCTGTATCGGAAATGAGGGTTAGGGTTTTGAGGGTTCCTATGGACAAGGGTTTTCCCTATGCTATAGCTCTTTGATATATCGACAAGGTCCAATAGTAGTACTCAACCTAATATCTCAAGGCTCTGACTAAGGACGCTCGATTGTACCCTTAGACATACTACCCAATTACCTAGGTACATGAGAGTGGTCTTCTTGAGTGTTATTCTCAGTTCCACTATAACAATCAAGCGACCTGATTGGTTGATCTACAACTGGTTTCAGGAGACCTATGGGACTCCCTATATACCTGTGGGTACGTGGGAGTGAATGGTCCTATGCAAGTGTTGTCTAATGTGGTACTACTCAAAGGAGTACCAACAAGGGTTATAGTGGTTTCCAAATAGGTGAAACAATGTGTTTCAAGTAACCACATGGAACTGTTTGTATTTCCTGCATGTATTCTTCCCCAACCGCAGTTTTACCCGCTGAAGGACAGATCATCGTTGAAAGGAAATAAACATGTGAGAGAAATAAAAAAATCAACCGAGAACATAGTAACAACAAGATTTTATCCTAGAAACCCCAAATCAGGAAAACCAACTAACAGATATATTAGTTCCTCCAAACCTCCAAGCAGACCAATCTCCAGGCCCCGGCCAAGTGAGCCTTCACCGCTCACGTCCCGACACATTACAATGAAGTATCACCAACCTTTTAAAGGATTTCATTACAGGAAATCCATGGGATCTAAACCAGAGGTCACCAAAACCATGTGCCCAAAACTACTATTGTTCACCTAACAACTTTGACTCTTTTACCGAGTCAAGTTTAACCTAACAATCTGTAATGTCCCCAACCAGGGTAGATGGGGAGTATATGTTTGTTGACCAAGTTCTTATTCTTCTTGGAGTGATTTAATCAAACAAATTGCAGATGTTATCAAACTAAGCATGTCTCATTCAACCATTACACATAAAATATAGAAGTTTAGCATGGCATCTTTATTATGGATGGACAAATCAAAACTACATAATACAAGAACTCTACTAGTTGTAACAACAGCTTCCAAACCATCCTAAACACAAGCTATTGGTTGCACTACAGTTGTAGAAACTGACAAAGACACAATAAGAACATGATAATGATGATTCAAAATTTTCTCGACCAATGAGGGATCCTTCTCTTCATGTACGGTCTCAGACTCCTCATGCTTACCCCGATCATTGATGCCCGACGTCGTTCATGTTGTCCTGTGTTGACGGGGCCTCGCAAAATGATGGTGAGGCATCTAGCAGGGCCTCGTAGGAAAACCAGTGCTTGACCTACGGGGATGCCTCTTATCACAACTGCGTGAAACCCTCTGAATGTCGGTGGATTTGATTAATGGTTTCCTCCTAAATATGGCTGTAAACGCCCTATGCGAACTGCTAAGTCTCCAAGCTCTATCCAGAATAGAATCAAACACCACAATGAACTCAAATGAGGACTCTGGATGAATCCTCCTTGTCTAGCTAGGGTGGATATTGCACCACCAAAACTAAACCTGCAATGGAAGGGTTTTGTTCAAAACCCCAACGAAAATGCTGGCTACAAAGAGCACTCAATAAGATATCAAATCATAATGCCAAGGGGAAGGGTTACTCCTCTATTTATTCTTCCTTTGGAACTTCTAGATCTTTCCCCCATTTTGACCAAATCAAATCTTCACTTTATTTTTCCCTCCAACTCCATTAATATAATTGTTTATTTTATTTAATGCCACTTTTAGGATTTGACAATATTTTTACCTAGTGACACCTCCTTGAGTCCCCTTTTTCCTTGTTGACTATAGCCTATGGGAGTCATATAGGCTATTTAGTCACCCCCACATCACGATCAATTGGGAGGGGAAATTACAGTCCTACCTTCCCAATATTTCTTTTCCTCAAGCAATTCTAGATCATAGTGTTGTAAGATCTGCTCCCCTTCCCATGTAGCATCTTCCGCGGGAAATCCTCTGCATACAGCCAAATACTCTCAAATGAGCCTGCTTCTAATCATCCATTCCTTGACATAAACTATCCTCTTGGGAGCTAGAACCAAATTTCCTTCCTCATCTAGTGGAGGAAGATTTGCTGAAGCGGTGACCTGGTATCCTAATGCCTTCTTGAGGCAGGATACATGGAATGTATTGTGGATCCTATTGCCCTCCGGTAGCTCCAATTCGTATGCCACTTCCCCAACTCCCCTAATCACCTTGTAGGGCCCGTAAAAGTGGGGCTTGAGCTTCTCTTCACCACTCTTCTTCAGTGACGACTGTCCGTACAATTGTAATCTAGGAAAGGCAAGATCTCCAACCTCAAAGTTGTGTTCTACCCTGTTTCTGTCTACATTCATTTTCTGTTGATTCTGAGTGGTCTGCAAATTCTCCTTCAGAAATCCTAAAATGTCTTGACTTTCCTGCAAGCATTCCTTAGCCTTAGGATCTCTGCTTTTTCCAAATGTCAAATCCATAAAAGATGAAGCATCATATCCATACAATGCCTTGAATGGGATCATCCCGATGGACATGTGATGAGTGGTGTTGTAGCAATGTTCACTAAGATGCAACCATTTTATCCGTGCTCGTTGTTTCCCTAACACATAGTTCCTCATGTACCCCTCAACCAATAGTTCCTTAGGTACCCCTTGGTCTACTCGTTTGTCTGGGGATGATAACTAGTTCTAGGTGTCAACTTTGTCCCAGATAACCTTAACAACTCTTGCAAAAATGCACTGAGAAACATGTTATCCATGTCACTTACTATGTTCCTCAGTAGGCCTTGGAGTCTGAACACTTCCCTGGAGAATAGATATACTATCTCAGATGCATTGTACTCTGTAGGAATAGAAAAGAAGTGTGCATATTTAGTCAACCTATCCACCACCACGTAAATACAATCCTCGCCCTGCACCTTTGGTAATCCTGTGATGAATTCCATGGAGATGCTTTCCCATTTCTGTTATGGGATCGGTAAGGGTTAAAACAGTCCTGCAGGATGGGTGAATTATGACTTGTTCTACTGACAAGTCATGCATTCCCTCACATGATGAAGTACATCCCGTTTGAGACCATTCCATGAGAATCTCTCCCTGACATGCCTGTATGTCTTCAAGTACCCCTAGTGCCTTGCGAGTGGTGCATCATGTGTTGCCCTCAAAATCTTATCATTGAGTGTGGACTCAAGGAAAAGAAAGATCATGTCTTTATAGTAGATGTTGTCATCCACTACCCTGTATCTGTTGTCTTGGATACTTCCCTCCATAAACTCACAAACAAAAGTATTCGTAGAGTATTCCACCAAGAGAATGGACTTCTAATATGTTGAGCTCTTTTTGATAGATAAGGTCGTAGGTCTTCTAGATAAGTCGTCAACAACTATATTCTTCTTCCCCTTAACATATTCAATGTTGAAATCATATGCATGTACCTTTCTCACCCACTTCTATTGTCTCTCATTTAGTTCTCGCTGCTCCAAGAAATATCTCAAGTTGTTGTGGTCAGTCCAAACAACAAAGCGTCCTCCTACCAAGTACTATCTGAATTTGGACAATGCATGCATGATGGCCAACATTTCCTTATCATAGATCTGGTAGAGCCTTTCAATCCCCCTTAGCTTCTTGCTCTCGAAAGCTATCGGATGTTGGTTATGCATCAATACTTTCATCGGATGTGTCACACTCCATAACAAAAGGTTGTGTAAAATGAGGAAGTGTCAAAATTGGGAAAGTACTCATGACCTTCTTCATTTTGTTGAATGCCACCTTGCATCCTCTGACCATTGGAATTCCCCCTTCTCGGCGAGGTCCGTTAACGGTGCTGCCAATTGTGAAAATCCTTTCACAAAGTGCCTATAATAGATACATATCTCGAAGAATCCTCATATATCTGTGAGTTTCCTAGGGGTGGGCCAATCTAGGATGGTCTGTATCTTCTCCTTATTCACCTTTACTCCCTCAAAAATGATAATGTGTCCTAGATAGAGGATCTCTATCAAATCAAACTCACACTTTGCCTCCTAGGAAAAAAGTGATCGTTCTTTCATACTAGTGAGAATCTCGTCCACATGCTTCAAGTGTTCCTCCCATGTCTTGTTGTAGATGAGAAGATCATCAAAGAACACCAATAGAAATTTCCTCAATTTCTTGTTGAAGATATGGTTCATGCACGACTGAAAGGTAGTGGGCACATTATTCAACCCGAAGGGAATGACCAAGAACTTGTATTTCCCATAGTGACACCTTAATGTTGTTTTATGGATATCCTCCTCTTTGACTCGAATCCGGTGGTATCTTGATTGCAGCTCAACCTTTGAGAAGTACATCGCCTTATGCAGCTTGTCAATCAACTCCTCAATCCATGGTATTGGGTATCTGTTTTTTATGGTCTTCTTGTTTAGCACTCTGTAGTTTATGCACATCCTCGAAGTACCATCTTTCTTCTTCACTAGTACAATTGACGAAGCTAAAGGACTAAAACTAGACTAGATGTGTCCCATCTCTAGTAGCTCATTTATGGCCTTCTCTATTTCATCCTTGAATATCTTGGGATGCCTGTAAGGAGTGGTGAAAATGGGCTTTGACCCCTCTTTCAGCTCAATTACATGCTCAAATCCTCTGTTAGGTGGTCTCGCTGCTGGTAATGGTTCAAACACTCTCTCATGCTTTCCAAGCAATGCCTAGATCTCCAAAGGGTAATGTTGGCATTCCTGTGATGGATTCTCCATAGTGATCGGGCACTTTGTTGCACAAACCATATCTCTGTGTCTAAAGGGGCCTCCATGCGCTCGTTAGACACAATCCTAGGGGAACATTTCGAAATTCCTCTCAGGACAACTTGTTGCCCATCCTTGTCCTGCAACTCCATCCTCGTGTCCTTATAATTCACGCGGATATCTCCTAAGGAGTATAACCATTGAACTCCTAGCACCGCATGGGTATCTACTAAATTCAGGATGTAAAAGTCGTCGATCAACGTGTAGTTTCCCCAGGTTACTTTCAGTCCCTTGATCCTCTGAGTATACATCATGTTGTGCCCATCCAATACTACTACATTGAATCCTTCAAAATATTCTGTAGAGATCTTTCTCCCAGTGACAAGTACAACATCAATGAAGTTGTGGGTGACCCCACCGTCCACTAATGTCGTAACCTTATGCCCTTGCACAATACCTCTAATCTTGAAGGTATAATTTTTAGGGACCCCTGAAAGTGTAGCAATGGTTACTCCCTTGGGTCTATCTTGCAATTGCATATTCTATGGTATGCGATGGCTCACCACTATCTTGTCCAATACCTTCTTCCTCCCCGTCATCCTCCTCGTCGGAAACTACCTTGATGTAATGGAGCTTACCTTTGCCCATACATCTATGACTTGGTTCCCACAGATCTTTGCAACTAAAGCAAAGTTTCTTCCTCCTTAATTCTCTCCATATCTCGTCTTTCGTTCTATCCTTCCATGTCCATGACTTTTGTGGGGGCCTGGTCTCCTTATCTCCTTGAAGGATGAAGGATTTTGTTGGTACCTTCTTCTTGACTGCATCATTTATGTCCTGACATCTCATGATGGCTTCATGTAGTGTGGTTTTCCTAAAGGCCTTCACCCATCCTCTTAGGGGTTCGGCTAGACCCTCCATGAATAACATCATCAACCTCTGTTGAGATATATGCCACCATTACTGCCATCCTTTGAAAATATGTGATGTATGCTTCTGGTGTTTGTGTCTAGTTCAATTGTTCCAACTCCCTCAAATGTATCTCAGGGTCCTTCTGGTCAAACCTGTTCATCAAGTTTTGAGTGAAATCCACATATGAAGTGATATTGGTGTGCCCTAATGTCACCAACCCATGGTGCCACCATTCGTGAGCTTATCCTTCCAAGTGGAGGGTGGAATACTTAATTGCTTCAACTTCAGCCATTGGATTAAGTTGGAGATAAGTATCCAACTTATGTACCCAGACTCTAGTCGTGCTCTTTGCAGACCCATCAAAGGGTAGAATAATCAACCTTCCCACCTTACACATGAGATCAAAGTTATGTGGGCTTTGTGCTCCCTTGTTCCCCTCCTTTGGACCATATTTATGCTTAAGGTCGCAAAAGTCTTTATAGGAAACTTTCTCATGGATATCTTTATGCACCGTCTCATACTCCCTATATGAGGTGTTAATATCAAACCCTTGATCCGGCTGCTCTGGTGCCTCCATAGGCTGCTCTGTCAGGAACTATGGTAATAAAGGCCTAGGGATCTTTAGGCTCCTGCTCTGGGTCGGGGTATGGTTATTATTGCCTTTTTCATAAGCTCCACTTCCTCTATGGCTTCCCTTTAACTGATTCCCATTTGACCCTCTAGGGTTTTGATTTTCTTGAGTGTTGGTAAGGAACTATGACAAGAATCGTGTCAATTGTCGCTGCTCAAGGCCCATTTGTCATTGCTCATTCACCATGGATTCCAATAGCCACAAGACTTTGTCTTCGCAAAGGTCCCTCATGCCTCCTTCTAGCTCTGACTCTGTGTGATTTACTTTTGTTTCTTTTTTCGACGATTCTTGAGAGGTCTGTCCCCCATGCCTTTTTTTTCTAGACATCACAGGCTCGCATAATCAATGGCTCTAATACCACTGTAATTTCCCCAACCAGGGTAGATGGGGAGTATATGTTTGTTGACCAAGTTATTATTCTTCTCTAAGTGATTTAATCAAACAATTTGTAGATGTTATCAAACTAAGCATGTCTCCAACCATTAGACATAAAATAGAGAAGTTAACCATGGGATCTTTATTATGGATGGACAAATCAAAACCACATAATATAAGAACTCTATTGGTTGTAACAACAATTTCCAAACCCTCCTACACACAAGCTATTGGTTGCACTGCAGTTGTAGAAACTAACAAAGACACAACAAGAACCTGATGATGGTGATGCCAAATTTCCTCAACTAGTGAGGGATCCTTCTCTACCTATACAGTCTTGGACACCTCGATCAATGATGCAAAACGTCATTCCTACAGTCATGTGTTGACAGGGCCTCGTGGAATGATGGTGAGGTATATAACGACGCCTCGTGGGATGATGGTGAGGTATCTAGTGGAGCTTCACGGGACAACCTATGCCCGACCCGTGGGGATGCCTCATGTCATGGTTGTGTGAAACCCTATGAATGTTGGTGGATCTTATGAAGGGTTTCCTTCTAAATACGACTGCAAACACCCTATGCGAACTGCTAAGTATCCAAGCTCTCTCTGGAATAGAATCAAACACCACAATGAACTCAAATGAGGAATCTGGATGAATCCCCCTTGTCTAGCTAGGGTGGATATCGCACCACCGAAACTAAACATGCAATGGAATGGTTTTCCTAAAACCCCAACGAAAACACTGGCTATAGAGAGCACTCAATAAGATATCAAATCATAATGCCAAGGGGAAGGGTTGCTCCTCTAATTATTCTTCCTTTGGACCTTATAGATCTTTCCCCCATTTTGACCAAATCAAATCTTCACTTAGGGTTTTTCCCTCCAATTCCATTAAATATAATTGTTTATTTTATTTATTGTCGCTTTTAGGGTTTAACAATCTTTTTACCTAGTGACACCTCCTTAACTCCCCTTTTTGCTTGTTGAATATAGCCTATGGGAGTCGTATATGTTATTTAGTCACCCCCACATCACGATCAATTGGGAGGGGACATTAGCCATTCCCCTCTTTAAACTTGACTTGGGGTTTCCCATGACCAAATCTGGCAAAGCTGGCCAAGTGAGTATACATCGCTTACCTCTAGGCCCTACCCCCCCCCCCCTCTCAAAGTTTATAACCAGGGTATCTAAGAGTCTTGCATGCTCCCCCTATCACCTAGGTCTGCGTCTAGAATTTATCAGTAAGTTACCAAGGGTACACATGCCTAACCAGGTCTTATAGTTGTATGCCCATTTACATACAATAAATATTTTCAACTCCATAATAAATTAATTTATTTTTCATTATTTTTATCCCAACACTTATGCTACCATCCTCTCTCCTTGCCTTTGCTTTCACCTCCAT
Organism: Picea engelmannii; assembly: GCA_009831015.1. NCBI lineage: Eukaryota > Viridiplantae > Streptophyta > Pinopsida > Pinales > Pinaceae > Picea > Picea engelmannii. The sequence goes on from ML782712.1 coordinate 1,007,434, forward strand.
CTCTTGATGCTCGCTTCTTGGTAGATCTACAAATTGTTAGAGTAGTCAATTCTAACAAACTTTGCACTCACATATTGAGTTGACTAGGCTCAATATGCATCTTTTACAAACCTCGAGAAATACTTCCCTTGTCCTCTATAGTTTCCATAGCCACCATTTACTTGAGGGTTTTCTTCCAAGATGTGAAATGGATCTAGCCAAATATTATTATAGGGGCTCCAACTGTGCCCTAAATGTTCAGAACAAAGCCTTGTCAAGCAAATTCTATCAAGAACAACAATAACAAAATACATACCTGGTGTTATTGGGTAAATCAGTAGATGCGGACATGAACTAATCCCCCTAGATCCACCTAGATTTAGAACAAAACGAGACGGAACAAGACGCTTCCCCTAAGTTGTGATCATTGAGTTTTACTACCAAAAATAGGAATAGATAACATACCTTATAAATCGCTTCCTTGTATCTTTCTTGTCCTTGTTTCACTCCAGTTCTCTTGTAGAATCGGATCTGCGATAATACAAACCGACCAACGTGAAAGCAATAATAGTAGAATTCAATGACAACCTAAACATATGATCAAGGAATCATGTAATAAAACACTAATCATTTTATGGGAAAGGAATGTGTCACCGTATTATATTAATGAAAAGTGGAAGATACAACCGAATTGCCTTGATGTCGCAAGTTCCCTTTTAGCGGTCCTTCGTTCCAACACACACATACACTTGCTTCGAACTTCGCGTGAAGATAATCCACAAAAGCTTGATGGACAAATGGAGGCCTCAAGCATCACTAAGAATAGGATTCTTCACACAATCTTCAGTCTATTCTCTCATCAATTCTCTGCCTGATCTTGCTCAACTATGCTTAACCTTTTCCATGAGAAGCCCATGATTATATAGGAGAAGGTGATGTGGTTAAAAGGATGAGGATGATCCCACCAAATCAGAGAAACCAGTAGGATCGCAACCATACAGACACCACCTCACATTATAGAAGATTCCCCTTCTAGAAACTTTGTGAAACCTCTTTCCTCTTTTAGCTTTGGAATGTCGTCGCACCCTGCCTATATAGTAGCCTGCAGAAATCCCGTGGACCAGCTATAGGGCAGCCTGCAGAAATGATGGATCTCCGCACTGTGTAGTATGGGCAGCCTGCGGACCCTTTCTAAAAAACAGCTTTGTAAGGTAGGAAAGAAGCTACTCTTCTCAGGCAAAAGCCATGTTGGGAGCCTGAACACATGTCTATGATATCATCATTAGACATCATTAGAATGACCAAAATAATGTGTAACACCTAGGCATTTTGAAACTGCGATATTTCATGCAATTCTTCTCAAATGGTCCTAGTTCCAACCACCACCTCTGCTCAACTCGTCTTACCAATGTGTACCGACAATCTTTCTTCCTTCCCTTTCTTCGTGGTTGTCATCATCAAAACCACTTTTGCTAGAGAGTTGAGGTTAATCTTGCTCTAATACCACATGAAAGGAAATAAACATTCGATAGAAATAAAAATAATCAACCAAGAGCACAACAACAACAAGAAGATTTTGTCCTAGAAAACCCAAATAAATAAATAAAAACATCTAATAGATCTATTAGTTCCTTGACCAAACCTAGCCAAGCCAACCAACCTCCAAGCCCCGACCAAGTAATCCTTCACCACTCACGTCCTGACATATTACAATGGAGTATCACCAACCTTTTAAAGACTTTCATTACATGCAATCCACGGGCTCCAAAACCATGGGTCACCCAAACCATGTGCCCAAAACCACTATCGTTCACCCAACAACTTTGACTCTTTTACTGAATCAAGTTTAACCTAACAATTTTACTTTAAATACGCCAGCAATACACGTATCTAGCCTTAATTTTTTTTGTCTAAATATGCAGAGGAAAGTTCTCTGATACCATTTTTAAGGTACCAAAAGATAACATGTAGAGTAGAAATACAATTTTTATCACAATAGATAACAGAAAGAGCAAAATAGAGAGCACAATGACACAATTGATCCAAAATATGATACCTTTATTATCTCAATATCCAAGTTCACTTGCCTCTTCAAGGGGGCAACCTCTAGCAGAGCAGAGCTCAACTACAAAATGATTATCAAGACAAAAAAAATTCCATGTTTTCTACTCATATTTATACTATTTCTATATCCTATAGAACATTCTAGAGGAAGATCTTTCTAGAAGCAAAACCTTATAGTAAGTCTTCTTACATTAGACATGTTCACATTATTGCATAGGCCTTATTTACTAATGTCGACCTTTATTACATAGAAAAACATATTTTTTCTATCTACTTGAGGGGTTAGGGAGGTTAGGACCCTAACAATTGGTTTATCTCTGAGATTCAAGATCAATGGCTTAGATAATATGGTTGTTTCCATTTTGTACAGAGTTTCCAATTCTAGTTTTTGTGTTTAATTTACTATTGGGTAAGGGAAAAATGTGTTGCTTGATGGTTGTCAAATGTCATCTTCTTCTTTCTAATGCTTTAATTGATGCCTATATAACTAAGGGACCATCCACTACCTAGCAATTAGTAGACACCATTCCATAGGTCATACAATCCAGCTGTGAGAATTTGGGGGGCATGCATGGGCCATATGGACCATATACCTAACATTATAGTAGGTTGATTCCTCCATGGGGTCGCCCTTCCTTTACCTACATGTGAACATTTAGAATTTGTTGTTTTGTCTTATGTGGAGGAGTGGACAATCGTGCCACCAACCCAAGAGTTGAATGGTCAAACCATTTTTTAATTCTATCTCATGCTTTCGACTCCAACATGATTATAACATTGTATGATTTGGGGTTATAAGCATGGTTTCCTCTTTTAATTATGTTTAATTAATGAATGGTATATAAGTTGGATTGGAGTATGATTGTACACACAAGAAACTTGGAGGGATGGGTGCTAAAGGAGACGTACCATTCCATTATGAATGCATTGTGAACCATATGCCATTTACTGGTGAAGCTTCATCTTTGACGCTTCTTTTACTTGAGAAAATATATTGATATATCGAGAGGAGCATTACCTATATTAAAACTTGAGTTGAAGTCAAGGTTCATACACATGGTAATTGCAACCAAATATTTATTGAGTTGAGTTCATTGGTTATCCAAACATTGCATACCAAGTTGTTTCCATTGAGCATAAAGCTATAAACCTTGAGCATAAGTAGTATTGGTGGTTGGTGTTTAAGCCTAATAGGTTTCGTCAACAATTGGCACCATTTACTGGGTTGTCTTGCCCAAAGCATTTGGGATTTGGGAGGGCCTAAATTCATTAAGCAATCCAGTATAATTAGAACTAAATACATAAAGAAAAACAGGATAGGATATCAACCTTGATCACTTTGATAGATTATAGCTTAGTTGCATATAAACGAGCAGAAGAGTTGCACTGAAGACAAAGTTCTTAGTGACATAGTATTTGCAGAGTCTTATTTTTTGTATTGGCCTCATTAGTTTTGTGTTATTAGCTAATTGATGTATATAGGTTACACTAGAAAGCATGCCATACCTCTAATCTTGAAGAATAGTTGCATTCGTAATTGAACCGATAACAAAGACCTTATAGCCATTCTAAATATTTGTATCATTTTATAAGTCTGAGAATAGAGAAAACAAATTTAATTCTGCAATGTATCTCTGTTGGTGAAGTGAGTGGGCTATATAAGTCTCGCGTTTATAGATCATGTTTGTACCATAATTAATGCTAGGAAATGTGATTCTAATTGTTCATTTTGTATCTATTTTGTTCAAATATCCCATGAGAGAGATGAATTATGCATACTTTCCCTACTTCATTCTCAAAAATATTACGAGAAACCCATATTTATGATATAGTTAAATTTTATTTAAAGAAACACTTGATCAACTTAAAGAATTACTATTATATGCTTACTCAAGATGAATGGAGGTGGCCCAAAATCGAGGACAAAAGTTAATGCCTAGTAAAATATCGCAAAATTTCAAATTCTCTCTTTAGGTGCAATTCAAACTTTCTCTTTGCATATTATTATGAAATAAAACAAAATTTTCATAAATAAGGAATAAATGAGAATAATTACATGGTTCAAGATTATACTCTAATACAATATACCAACTATTTATTCTAGCTCAAGGATATAACACAGGTCACTTCCAAGAGATACTGTGAAGAACAATATAAAAGAATAATGTACATGTTGATAAAATGGACAACGATAGTTACAACATATATAAGGCCTATATCCATTGTTATAATACATCTTTATTTAATGGTTATCATCTTTGCTAAATACCACTTGACATCAAATAGTTGTCACTGCAAATACTATGTATCACTAGGACACTTGCCTCAATCCCGTGGCCTAATTTGAGTAGCTAAAACGTTTTTCCACATACTATTGTTTTTTTCACTTTTTCATTTTTTTTAAGTTTAATGTCAAAATTACAATTAAATTATCTATAAATCAATTTTTTTTTTCAGTTTTCCATTTTTTTTCAAGTCTAATGTCAAAATTGCAATCAAATTATTTATAAATCAATGTTTTTACCTACAAAGTTGCCACAAAGATGTGAAGTTTTAGAGAACACTTAAACAAAGCCTCGTTTTATACTCAAAATAGGAGTACATATATTCAAGTTGAAATGAGCAAGAGCAATCAAATAAAAAATACTACACCTCGTAAATGCAGTAATCCAACACATCTAGAGTTTTGGATCATCGACAAGTAGAGTACATACATACATATAATAAAGGAAAATTAAACCAAAAAAATCAAAGGTATACATCAGTGTTGGGTTAAAAAGTTTTGAAGTGGAAATTTCGTAATGTATAGTTGTAATGCATGTTTTTCTTGTCTCTCAGTGGAACTCACAAATCTTATATTATGGAACATATGGCATGCATGAACTACATGGCAGTGTGCCAATTGATGTTGGGGATTGATCTCTTCACCATTTGCCAACGAAAATATGTGCACCAAGTCCTTTAAATTATTCCTGAATGTGCTCGACTAAGCTTGATAGAGGAAAAATGATATTGATTTTAATAAGCATGCATTGTTGGAGGGTTTGTTGGTTGTTGGCCATTACCAACCATGGAGTAGAGGCCGCTAGCCTCTACTCGCCCCCTTTCATACCCCTTCATGGACCACTCTCCATGGAAGGTCATGGATAACCATGGAAAGCAAGTTGTAGGTCTCCCATGTGGCCAGATAAATGGGTGCTTACCCTTAGCTTCACTCATCCATTACCCATAATTCCTCCAAAGATATCAATGTTTCCATACATGGAAACTCTTCAAAAAGAACTTGTAGTTCCTATTTTTTTGCCAACTTTTTTTGTTGAGTTTGGTTTATTTGGAAATATGACTAGTTTATATCACTTCTCTATGAATGTTGGATGTTGTTGTTTGTGTTTGGAGTTGTGAACTATTCTTGTTGAATTGTTTACACTGACCAACTAAGAGGGGGGAGAGGCTAGGGAAATGTGTATAAAGGCATTCTACTAAAGAAAATTAACTGACAAGGGAAGGTAAACTAGTGTAGTTTTGGTGGAAGTAGGCTAAGAGAGTTGTTGAGATCGAAAGAAAATATATGTACTTAATGCATAGTTACTAAAGTATATGTGTGTGTGTGTGTATACACACACACACACACACACACACACAACTAAAATGTTGACATTGTAATTGATGAGTCACATAAAATTACATCTATCATTCTCGGATACTTTCAATATGAATTTTGTATGAAATAGTTATGTGTGAATAAGTATAAATATAAATGTTAAATTGTAGCCATATATTGTTAATTGATTTAGTGATTTATGAAACAATTGATGAAATTCTTCTATTTTAGACTTTGTTCATTTTTTTCCCATCAAAAGGAACGCAATTTTTTGATGTAATAGACAAATACTCTACAAAGAAACATATTAATTCATAAAAAAAATTACCATGTATGAGCACTAAACCATACTAGTGCTTAAGACTATTGTCGACCTAGGCGAGGTCTTTCCACTCATTATGGAAACCTTATTTTGAGCCCTCAACTTTATGATAAAATTTTTTGAAGGAGAGTGTATGTAATGATCCAACCTAACTACCCCTGCTTGATTGGTGAGAGATGATTTTAGTATGAGCAAAATCAATTATTGAACCTTGTGCCAAGATTCTTTGTTAGGGTTTAAGTGAACCAATGTTTATGTTGAGATATTATAAAGTTACTTGTTGTCCTGATTGTATATATATGTGTTATGCCGCTTCAAATAAGTGATTATTTAGAATGTTATTAATTTGTTTATGTGGGATATTAATGATTGACTAATGGTGATGGCATGTACTATGAGACGAATGACCTCAAGATCATATGGATTCTCTACAACAGGCACATAAATATGACTATCCCTTCATGAGGGCCCATGATCACAAAGGGGTTTGTAGCATCTTGCCATATCAGTCAAGGATAGGAGTATGACACAACCTTCAACCCTTCATTAGTCACCCTTTGCATTGATGTTGTTCTTTTGATTTACACATCTTCTTGAGATTAGTTGGGTGATCATTTGATTGAAATCTTGTGTTTTGATGTAGTCATGTGCCCTAACATAATAGGTATTACTAGTTGCATGTTGGGGATGGTTATGTAATATATATGCTAAGGGTGATTGCATGGTATTATGGAATTAATAAAGGATGAAACCAAAGTGAATTAATAAAAAGGAATAAGATAAATTTATATGCCCTCCAACCCCACCCCCTCGACCCGACGAGAGGCATGCAATTCATATTGTTTTACTAGGAGGGTGATTAAAAGATGACAAGGGGGGAAGTTGAGGAAACGATTCCATTTTCTTTGGTAAAAAGATATAGGATAAGTTAGAGGTGGTCTTGGGATTGCCTAATGACCAAATATTCACTTGGATGTTTGTCTAATGATCGCAACCTACACAAATGTGTTGGTGTGCCTGTGAGTGATGAGGTTTTTCATATTTCACTATTGCATGTAATTCGTGATAGCATCAAGGTTGTGGGCTCGGGGGCCTCATTTCTTCAAGCTGAGGAATTAGGTTGGGAGGAGAGTCCTCTTATTCCCCTTAGTTTCCCATGCTTGGTTGTAAATTCTATTGCAATGATGATGGTTACTAGAGCTTTGGTTGTTCCTCTTCGTCTAAATTTTTGCTATTGTAAATGTTGGTGTGACTTGGAATTGAAGCACTTCATCAACTCACTATTTCAATTATGCATTTGTTATAGGTATGCCTCCACCCATTTGATAGATATTTTTTTTGTCAAAAATCCAAGGAATACATGAGAGAATTCCTTGGTTTAATTGGAATTTATGTTTATTTATCTTAAAGTAGGCTATGTACCTTAAGCAAATAATTAAATATGTAATGCATTTGAAATTTCTTTTGAGAATTCTCGCTAGAAATTGTTCTTCCTCCCATGAACCTAGTAGAAATTAGGCTCACTGAACCTAGGATAAGTCATTATATAAATTGAATGGATTCATGTATGGAATAGTGATTACAATATAAATGGAAGGTCCATAAGATGGATGTTAAATATACCTTCTTGCATGGGGATTTGTAGGAACAAATTTACATGGAACAACCTATTGCCTATATTCATAATGACTCCAATCTTGTTTGTCGCCTTAAGAGATCTATTTATGGCCCTGAGCAAGTTCCTTAGGCTTGATACACTAAAATGGATAGCTTTCTTCTTGAGATCAACTTTTCTAGATGTCATTCTCACCCTAATGTCTATACCAAGAAAGTGGGTCACCATCTCATAATACTTGTTCTCTATTTTGATGACCCCAAACTTTCGACCCACGTGAAATCCAATCTTAAGAAGAAATTTAAAGTGACAAGCTTAGGACATTTGCATTATTTTCTTTGCCTCCAAGTCTTGCAAACCAACTAAGACATTTCCTTTTCCCATTCTAAGTATGCATGTGATCTTCTTCGTCACTTTCACATGAAATATTGTAAACTAGTCCCATCTCCCTTTTAGTGAGTCAAACTTGTTGCCACCTATGCCACACCCAAAATAGATATCACTTTGTAGCATTAATTATTTGGTAGCCTTTTTTATTCGACTCATATATATCCTGATATTTCCTTTGCTCTTAGTCTTTTTGCATGGTATATGCAAGCACCCCATGAGAGCCATTAGAAGAAAACAAGAGAAAACTTCAGTATATTTGAGGCATAGTTCAGTTTGGGATATAGAATAGTTCAAGGGGGAATCCTTTGTTTGTTGGTTTCACTAACTTTGAATGGGTTGGTGGCCCTTATGATGAGACGTCTACTAGTTGTTATGTTTTCAATTTAGGTTTTTGACCTATCATTTAAGCTTGTAGGAAGCAACATGCCTTTGCTCTTTCTTCATCAAAAGTAGAGTATCAAGCCATAGTTATTGCAAGTCAAGAAACCTTATAGCTTTGATATATCCTTTTAGATTTTGGATTCTAGAAACAACATCTAACCACACTTTGGTGTGACAATCATAATACCATTTAGTTCGCAAAAGATCTAGTTCAACATCAACACAAGAATCACATTGAGCTACACACCCACTTCATCAAGAAGCTTCTTTAGGATCACATCCTCAAACTGCTCTATTACCAAATGGATCATCAAGTTGCTAACATTTTCACAAAGACCTTTACAAAAACTAAGTTTTCAAAGCTTCAAACTATGTCAAGAGTTCAAGAAGTTGTCATTAAGGGGGTATAGTCTCTAATGCCTCATTCCTTCTCCTATTTGTGTCACCTCTACAAATCCTTCAATCGTATCCAAAGTATTTCATATTGGAGGGATGTTACGATATTTAAACACTTACGAGTTATTTAAGTTCAACTTAGTCTAGCGTTTCGTTATGTAAAGTGTCTTTCTTTAGTGTGCTTTTGTAACTATCTAATCCAATGGTCATGATTACGATCTAGACATAAAGTGATCTAATGGTCGATCTTCTCCTTGATACTAACAACATTTGGTTCATGGTTTAACACTAGATTGATCCATTATCTCTATTTAAAGAGTGTGGATGGTCATTTTCTTATGATCAATAGTGAGAGATGTGTATGTAATTTATTTTCCTTTTGCATTACTATATCACATCAAGTGGCCATGTTCGTTGAGGTTGTGCACTATTTCCTTCTTTGAGGGTTTTAACTACACATAAAAATGTGTATTTATCTTTGATATATTTATGTGCACATTTGCTTAAGGTGTTCACCCTATGTCGATATACCATGTTTCTCGAACACCTCCTACCTTATATTATCTTGGTTGAGCAAGGGGGTTTATTTGGGGTAGGCATATCATTTACAATATTATCTTGGTTCAAGAAGAATTTAGCTTCAATAACCGATTACGGGAGAAGGGAATATTTATCAAACTAGACATGGCTAATTATTTTGATCATTTGTGGCACAACTTCTTACTTGAATTGATGGGAATATTTGGGTTATCTCAAAAATTCCTCGCTTCGATCAGATAATGCATATGTGGTCCATGGATTGCTCCTCTCATGAATGGTATAATTGCAAGCTTCTTAACAGTAACTAGGGGAATAAGACAAGGTTGCTCAATATACCCATTCCTCTACATCTTAATAATAGAAATGATGGGGAGAGCTAGACACATAGATCTGTTACCCAAAGTCTCTATTACTAGAGGATTTTGAACCAATCATTCACTTCAAATTTGTAGATTATATATGGATTATTGGAGATTCCTCAATCAACATGCTTTGACTGTTCAAACTAGTTCTGGACTCCTTCGAAGCCTTAGTGGGGTTGGTTAAAAAGATAAAATTAAAGTGTACAAATGGAACACCCCACTAGGCATCGTTGGACGAATAACCAAATGGTTGGAGTTTTCACTTGAGCCTCAGTGGAGATATATCAAATATCTGGGTATATCGATTGCATTGAACTCATCCAACATGATGGATTGGAGCACAATCATTCATAAATTAAAAACAAAAATGGTCAATGGGGGAAACCAATGGATAAATCCTCATGGTCAGTTGATCCTTATTAAATCTGTGTTATCCTCTCTTTTAATTTATATATTCTCAATTTTGTTGGCTCTTGTAAGTGTCTTATATTCCAATTGGAAGTTGATTTGAGAATTATTATGGTGAGGAGACAAAAATTAAAAGAAAGAAGTTCTACCTGGTAACTGAAACATGCAGGTATAAGCTCCCTATGATCGAGAAGGACTGGTTATTCAAGATCCATATATTACGAACAAATCCCTAGGTGCTAATATTTCTTGGAGGTTAGTCACTGGGAGGAAGGAATGGTGGAGGAGGCCCTTAAAAAAATAATACTTAGGAGGGTTTCCAAGGAAAAAAATGTTTGGATTGATCACGTTTGGAGACAAAAGGATCCCCTATATGGTGTCTCCTCATGGTAGTGCCCCCCCTGATAAAACACTCCCTCTCATGGAGGTCAAGGAATGGGAAGAGTATCTCTCTTTGAAAGGATGAAATCATGGGTAACCTTTGTTATCAAAAAAGCTTAAGTGTCCACACTTAGGCCTTGGTTGAATGATCGTGGAATAAATGATCGTGTGGATATATCCATTTGGGACTAGAGGGAGAAAATATATTGGTTGAATTGGATCCTAGTCCAACCTCTTCTACGAATGCGAGTGATGACAACCTCAATTTTGAAGATACTCGAGGGATAAGATCTTATCAATAAAACTGTAAGTGACAATAGAGCATGGGGAGATTGAGAAGCTTAATGAGATTGAGAAGCTTAATGAGATTAAGACAATGTTAAAAGATGATATGGACATATTCTTATGCAACAACAAATGCCCACGGTCTCTAAAATCTAAAAGAAACTATGGGGTGGGAAAAGTCTTTTGAAAGTCAATTGTTTATGTTAACTCATGGTCCACAATAAACTCCTCACCTTTGAGAATCTTCTCAAGTGACACAACGCCAATTTATTTGTTTCTTGTGCAGGGCAGTAGAGGAATGGACTCAACATCTAATCTTTAAATGTAAATAACCACATAGATATTGCAACTAGCTATATGAAACCTCCAAGTGGAAATTTCATGCCTCGGAATCATAAACAACTAATGATCTCTTGGAGGAGAACCTTTTTTTTATTTTGTAGGTAACATATCCTATGAGAAACTGCCTAGGCACTTCCCCACAATCCAAGGATGGTGCCCAAGGTAAACCTTAGATTCTTCAAGGCACAAGACCAAGTCAACAAGTCATGAATAGATCATAAATAACTCATCAACAATTATCTCACCAAGAGAAAACATGTCACAAAGTGGGATTTGAACCTGGGTGCATAGGGTAACAAATTTTCCTCACAACCACTTGAGATATATCCAATCGATGCTTGAAGGAGAAATTATAGATAAAGATATCAAATATTTCCCAACCTCTATGTCCACTTCCAAAAACACATGGTAAATGCTTGAAAAATGCACCAAAAATTTAGGACCTGCAAAACTATTGTAGAACTGCCAAGGTGTAGGACTATTTCCAAGGTGGGTGGCCACTTGTATCCACTTGAATTAGTCACCCCACTTTAGAAAGAAATGGTATCCATCATGTCAAGTTCCTCCATTGGATGGTGAACTATTTGGTCAATTTGACCCCTAGTGAACATGAAGAAGCTACCCTGCCTTGACAACTCAATAGAAATGAATGTTTTGTTGGTAGGTGTCTTTCATCTTGGTGTCCAGGATCTTGTTGACTATAGCCTACTCAGTGCAGTTAGGGTTAAGTTCAATAGGGGCCAAGTGCTTTGCCACCTTTAAGGTGTCAAATAGAGGTGGAAATAATGGTTGAATCAGCTCCACATTGAATACAAGGTATAATCCAAGGAATGAGGGAATACTAAATTCAAAAGCATTCTCACCCAGAACCTTGGTAATGGTGTAAGGCTCGTATTGGAGTGGTATGAGATTCCTATTGGGGGTTGTGATTTTCACTTTTTGCAAGTACAAACATACCTTATCACCAACCTAATACTTGTGTGGAACTCGATGACGATCGTGTTGTTGATTGTACTTGGGATTGGCTTTTTATAAAAGATCATGAACTTGTAGTTGGTTATGTTGGATTCAATAAAAAAATTTAGTTGCTTTGTCTACCTTGGTTTGAGCATGGGGTCATTCTTCTTCTATAGAGGTAATAGGCAAAGCTACGTCAACTAGGGCCAATGATTGGAACCCTAGGCACATCTGAAAAGGGTTGTGGCCAATATGGTCGTGAAGGGATTTTTTGTAGCTATGTTGAACATAAGGAAGGCTTTCATCTCATGTACATGGATGCTTGGAGTTGTACATTTTGAGGATTTCCACAATCATCATATTAACTATATCCACTAGTATGGGGGTGGAAGGCAATCGATTTGGTCAACTTGGTGTCCATCATTGAACATGGGATAGACCAAAAAGTATTGAGGAACCTATTTTCCCCATCTAAAACAATAATCTCTGGAAGCTCAAAAGAACCCAAACATGCTCAAAGAAGAGCTTACCAGTGGCTTCCAACGCAATGCTATGTTTACAAGGTGCCAAAATGGTCATCTTGGAGAACCAATAAACAACCACAAATACACAATTGTTACCATGCTTGGATGATGGAAATCCTAACATGTAATCCATGGAGACTAACTCCCAAGGCTTGTTTAAAGTAAGTAAAGGAGTGTATATCTCGTGCCTCTTGATGACATGTTTAGTGATAACACATGCAGTGCACAATTTGATATACTTGCTTGGTTGGAGCTTTGGCCAATATAAGTACTTTTGCAATACTACCATTGTCTTCTCCACACTAGAGTGGCATGCCACCAAGTTGTATTATGTCTCCCAATTAAGATTCTGACACTTGATTGAAGGAACACAAAGATGACCAAGATGGCATAGAATTTCATCTTAAAGGTGGATGTCCAAAATTGGTTTATCTTCACCTAGTGTTTGATTTGTAGCAGTGAAGTCAAGATTGATGTCATGCAATCGGGGCCATCTAGAAGTCTTTTGTCCACAATAATTAAGCATCATAGTTAGTGCCATGACCAAAGGTCGACTGAGGCAATCTGCAACTCATTTTTGTTTCCCTTATTGTACTTGATGTTCAAGTGGAATTGTTGGAGGTATGTGGACTACTTCTTATGGTGGTCATTCTGCAACTTTCCTTGCATCTACATGAATTATAAGGGCTTATGGTCAGTGTGGTTGATCATTTCCTTTCTAAGATTACAATGGAATACATCTCATTGTCATAGGTTGGGTACTTATGAATGACATTAGAGAGTGTCTCAATATGATAGGCCACCAAATATCCATGATGAGTGAGGAATACATTGACAACATAATCTAAACAATCCATCTCAATCTCAAATGGTTGTTATTGGTCTAGTATAATGATGATTGGTGTTGAATAGAGGGAATTCTTAAAATCCTCGAATGCTTTTTGTTGTGCCTCAATCCAAACAAACTTGGCTTTGGCTTCACTTTTTGTCAATTTGCTTAGGAGCTATGTAATATGAGAGAAACCCGACAAAAACCTATGGTACATGCAAGGATGCAATGCCCAAGAAGTTACAAAGCTCTATTAGTGTCTTTGGGCCAAACTAACTATGAATGACTTGGATCTTGGATAGATCCACATGCACACCACACTCATCCACAATGTTTCTTTGCTAATGAATTCTTTGCATGTTGAATGAGCACTTCTCTATATTGGCATATAAATTGTGTTGTTGGAGTGTGCTCAACACTTGCTAGATGTGCGTTAGATGTTCCTCCTAGGTTCTACTGAAGACGAGGTTATCATCCAGATATATCAACAAAGGAATTGGTGAATGGTTGCAAGGTATCGTCCACCATTCCCATGAATGTGTTGGGGCATTAGTCAAGGCAAAAGGCATGACCAACCACTCCAGGGGACCTTCTTTAGACTTGAAGGTTTCCTTCCAAACATCATTTTTCTTGATTGACACCTGGTGATAGTCAAACTTTATATCTATTTTACTAAAAGACTTGCCATCTTTGAGTTGATGTGAAGATCATCAATTTGGGGGATTGGATACTAGTTCTTGACTGTGATTTTGTTCAGGGCCCTGTAATCAATAGATTCACCATGTCTCATCCTTCTTCTTAACCAACACAATTGATCTTTTTCAAGGTGAGTATCTTAGTTAAATTTGGCCCTTTTGTATTAGCTCTTGAATTTGGTGTTTGATCTCCTTGTTCCCTAGAGGAGAACATTTGTATACAAAGTCGTTAGGTAGAGAAGTATCAAGTGTCAAATCAATTGCATGCATTACTTGATGGTGCAAAATCACCCTGTAGGTGAGGAAAATATACCTTTGTATTCTTTCACCATCTTGTTCACCTAGTGTTGCTATGCAGAGAGACCCCTTGTAGAGATGTTAACAACTGCGATGATCTTCTATTCACCTTTCGACCAATTCACGAAGAAGACAAATCTCCCAGTTTGATAGATTACATTCCTACACTACTAAGCCATTATCAAAGAGACTGTAGTATTTGGGTCTACCTCTGGCACCCTATAGAGCTAACCTCCCAAAGTGAAAATAATACTATGGGGATTAGACTTGTAAACATCATGACACTTCCACATATATGGTTGACCTAAAAGGATATCAAAAACTTCAAGTGGGGTAACATCACACAGTACCTCATCTTTGAAGGCTTGATTCCCTGGTGTAGGTGACATTGTAGATTGACACAAATGTCTTATCCTTAGTTCAACCAATTGATGGTGTATGTCTGGAGTTGCAACATTGTTGGAAACTTCAACTTCTTAACAACCTTTGTTGAGATTAGGTTCTCATGAGTTTTGTTGTCAACACCAAAATGTAGTGGAGTCCCATTCACCCACATCCACGAGCGGAAGAGGCACTCAACTTCCTTATGCTCATTTAGTTCCTCTAAATGGATCTTTATGGTAATGATGGTACCATTGGGTTCTGCACCGATGATCCATTTTCCCTTGTCTAACTCATAGTCAAAGCTTGAGATAAAATCAAATTTTGAGAATTTCAACTCAACCAACAATTTTTTTTTGGAATGACATTCATTAGTGTTGTGCCAAGGAATTTTATGGAACTCACACCATTTTCCAGTGTCATTCCCTGACTTCCCATTACCCTTGTTTGCATATGATTTGGACTAGTTGTCCTAAGGATGGTTATCCCTACTCTTTCCTTTGTTATGCCAGTTAGGGATGCCTTTAGCATTATTTTGTTGTAGCTGATTTGCAGATCTAAACTCTCTCTTACTTTTCTAGCAAAACTTTTGCTCGATATTTAAAACATATCGGTAAGTGGCTCCCAATGAAAAGATGTAAAAAAAATCCATTTCTATTTGGATATACCTATGTAGACCACTGCCATATTCTAGAACCAAGTGTTGTACACAGTCCCTAATAACCAACTTTGGGCACAAGGAATGGAAGGTATTGGTATACACTAGCATCACTTGGTCTTTCTCATGGCACAAAGTTGTCCATCTAGTGCATTTGCCATTGCAGATTCCAACAGGTTAAAATTCCTCCACGAGGGAAACAAAAAAATCTGCCCAAGTGGGTTCTATCCCAAATGCTTAAGAATCATCTCCAACATTTTGCACACTGTAAGTGTCCTACCAACCTTTGACTTGAAGAAAGGACTTAGGGAGTGAAAATGTGATCTAGCGGGCTTAACCATTTCTCCAAAGAATTTACTTCCATCTTGACTTCAAACAAAGGAATGTCGAAGTTAACTTGTACATTGAAGGGTATCGTGCCTCTGAAGTGACCCCTTTTTCAAAGGTGCCTCTATCRTGGTTATGATTTTTTGAAGGATCTATGCAAAATTATCCATCATCTTGTTCCTATGTCATGCAAGGGCTTCCTCGAGCAACATCTTGATGGGATATCCTACTTTGTTGTCTTTCATTTCACTTGCCATGTGAGGCTACTTGGACTAGTAAGGGAAGTCATCACTAGGCTCGATTAGTTCAAGTCCCAACTCCCTATACCCTAAACTTGTTGAGGCATGCATAGAAAAMAAGAAATTTTAGATTGCTTTGATACCACTGATCCAAATTATGTTGAGAGTAGAATAAATATAGCAATACAGGTGGAATAACACATAGATATTGTAGACAAAATAATAATATAATGAAACCCAAACTCTATTAATGGAAGTAATCATGAAAACACTGCAACATGCAAAGCAACACAAACTGGCTAGAATGGTGGTATCTCATATCTAAAGAGAGATGTGTTGGCTATACTCTTTCGCAAAAAACCCATTACAAGAGGTTGAAACTACCTTTAACATAAATTCTAAAATCCTAAGGTCCAATTAGCTATTTTTTGGCCTTTAAAAAAAAAAAAATAAATAAATAAAACAAATTTTCCAACTAACCATTTTCTCTTTAAAAATTCATCTACTTTTGACATAAAATATGCATAGATTGATAATATTTACCAAAATTTACAAGTTTTAATAATGAATTGTATGTTTTTTGTTGAACAATTGCTTACATATCTAAATGTATGATTTCTCAAACCAAAATAGTAACCTAGAATACTATACTTGGGTGTAGTATTTGAATCCTTAAAAAATACTATGGAATGTGAGCTTCAAGGAGCTTAGTTGATATGTCAACTTCTTGAGAGCACAACTTTCACATATGATCTCCATTTGGGTTTATATTGGACTGTTATAAAGCTCACTCTAAGCTCTATGTGTTTGGTAGGCATGGTAGTCAAATATCGCCAAGCCATGTCAACAACAAAAAATGAATGGGAAGTGCCCAAAAAACGCATTGGAATTTTAGGACCTACAAAACTACAATAGAATTGCCAAGGTGTATGACCATTTCCGAGGTGGGTGGCCACCCATATCGCCTAATCCCCAAACTCTTACTGCTACATGCAAACTATTTTTAGAAGAGTCCATCTCTATAAAAGGAGAGGGACATGAGCATATTGATAATTATAATCCATAAGAGAGAGAATGACTGTAGACTCTGATAAGCACTCCTTTAGAAGCCCATTACAAAGTTTGCACCCGATTTGCCAAGGAAGACCACTAGAAGCTTCGACTGGGAAAAGAGGAATTTGCTTGGTGGCTGTCTCAAATAAATCAATACACTTGTTCTTTAATGGGGCATCAAAAGGTAACCTTGGGGTAGTAGGTGTAGATGGGATCGTCCTTGGTCCAAAATAACAAACAAAGTTGTCATTTTCTTGGGAATAAGGTACACCATGAACAATGAGGTGGAGGCCCTAATAGCTTACCGAGAACTTCTATTGAGTGAATGACCCACCTCTAATGCCACTATCATTGGTGATTCCTTGCTAATTGTTAGGGATTTGCAACCAACTAGTTCTTTCACCACACAAAGTGTCTCAAGAATCATCCAAAGATAAACTCCCCTCACCTTATGATTTGGGAGGATTGAATTTTGCTAGGTTAAACGATTGTTTAATTTGATTATCAATATTGGGGATTATCCATTGCATTATTGGTCGCAATATCGACTGCATAGAATGTTAACAAAGGTTTATATACAAAGGATTGTGGTTATTGGTTGTTTAATTCATTCTTGGCTCTCTTGTTTTGCCTAGGGCCTAAGGTTTGTAGGAGGGTAGGCTATAGAAAGTTCATTAGTGATACTTGGGAAGATACTCCCTCCATGGTGAATTGTGGATGTTGTTGATGTTGTTGTGTTTTAATAGAGGGGGTTTGTGGTTTGAAGAGAGGTCTTCACCAATGTGAAAATGATATAACGAAGATTGATAGGAACATGACTTATTTAGCTTTAATGGTAGAAAAATGGAAAACACAGTTTGAAAATTAGACAATGAACACCATTAGGTTGAGGATAGGCTTAAGGTGGAGGATGAAAAGTCCCTGTTGGCCCTTCGAGTCTAGGAGAAAAAAAGCTCCTCTTTGACCATCCTCTGCATGAAATACTTGGAATTGGAGGGATTTCTCTTTATGTTATTAGATGTTTTGGCTTATCTCTCAAGCTTCATCAATTTCCCTCCACAATATCTATTCATGGTTGTCTCTAGACACCATAACCATTCATCTCTGGCCACCATAACCACTCACATGACTCTTCTCAAGATCCTGGCTCTGAGACCCAGGTTGATTTTGTCATCGATGCATGTTTAGTGATTTGAAGTTTACCTTAGTTTGTCTATGTTTTGTCACTTTAGTTATATTTTTTCTAGAGAAATATATTCTCCTCACCCTTCCACATATTAAGTGTTCAAACTGAGGAAGTTGGTACCTTTCCAATGCCCTATGAATTTCTCCCTTCTTTCCCAATTTTTGTTTGGATGGAGGATGGTATTAACTGCAAGCCACAACAACAATTGGTAACTTTGCAAGACTCAACACAAACAGATCCTGCAACCTCCATGGGCATTATGCCTCAATGAAAAGGTTTGAACCAACAAGCTACACTTGGGGCTACTTTACTTTTATATTAGGATAGTTTCTTAGACAATATATTTGTAAGCTTTGGAGTAGGTAAATATGGTTGTGCTTGAACAATGGTTTTGTGGACCTATTGAAAATTTCCGTTGAAGTTAGACATCCTTTTTTGAAACTTGTACTAAATGTTATAGGGGAGAGCTCCAATAAAGTTCTCCGTAAATATAAATAATCATTTCTTTGTGCTGCATATACTTTTTTTTTTTTTAAGTAAGATTGTATAAAAGTCTGTCAAAATCAGAGAGTACAAAAAACTTCCATAGTTTCAGGCTGTAAACACTGAGCTGCCCCTGAGGGGAAACCAACTCAGCCAGCTGAACCACTTCATAGCTTAAGTCTTAGACATCTACTGACGTAAAGAGAGTCCAAAATTCTGGCCCCTAATGACGGCCGTTACAACAGTGTAAATTGGAAACATAACCATAATAACCATAGATGTTTGCAGGAGAGGTGGCCAAAAAAGGTGGCCATGCATAAAACAAGGCAACAAAGACACCTGGACAGATCACCGATATAGGCTGTAATGCAACCACGCATCCAGGAAGAAGGCGTCGAATGTTGAGTCCCTAGGAGGAGGCGACTCCTCCTCGACTGGTGTCCCGTCCAATTGCATGGCGTCCTCCAACTGTGGTGGCACGTTCCCCTCTTATTGGACGTCTTCCGACTGGGATAGAAGCCCCCTCTCCTCGTGGTCTGGCTCGACCTGGTCCGAAGTTTCCAGTGTGGGAGCTAGTGCCAACACTGGTGTCGAAGCTGCTGTTGTTTGGGCTACCTCTGCTGGGGGGTGAAGAGCACTCTGCATTGCTGAGAGGCCTTACCGTCCAGGGTCTCCAGGCGGAAGTGGGGTCATCCACGTTCCGACACAAGTCGAATAACAGGCTCTGCAACAGTGTGGGGCCTGTTTGCCATTCATAGTCTAGATCAACGTTGGAGATGGCTTGAGAGTGGTGTTGCTGACGCAAATTTTGGCTGGCTTCCGGACCATCCATATGATATCGAGTGTCGAGAGGCGGGGCCTGAAGCGACTGGGCGGTCGAAGAGTTAGGAGGAGCCAATGGGCCTAGAAGTGAAGCAGAAGTCGAATTTCCGGAAGGTCCTGGGTTGTAATCCAGCGAGGTCGCTGAGCAATCCATCCCCTCCAATCTGTTGGTAAGGGACGCAGAGAGGGGCAGGAGGTTGGATGGAGTTTGGGTCGACTGTGCCAGGTAGGAGGACGAGGTGGCCGAGGAGGAGGAGGATAAATGGGAGGGAACGGGCGGGGGATGGAGAACCAAACAAGGTCGGCTTGGCTGCCAAGATGACCCTCATTTGGACTTCCCTCGAAGCCTGGGCATCTCTAAAACATCGGGAGAGAGAAAATGAACCAGGAACAGACCGGGAGAGGGCGACAACAGACCAGGGAAAGTCTGGGCAAGAGGTCGAGCTCTGGAGAAAACAACCAGGAAGGAATGAGCCATCCAGAGCCTCTGATGCAATTCAAATAACCTGAGGAGTTGGTGCAATTTCATAAATAACTGCACGCGCACAGTAAAGGCCGAACGAAGGTGCTGGTCCATCGGATGGACGACAAGGCAGAGCAGGGCGCATTGAGAGTAATGGTGCCCTGTCTCGAGCGAGATGAACTTAAAGGCATGAGGCAGGTGGGAGGGAGAGGCACATGGTCGTGACGTGGCCGACGCCATGGAGGCTCTCTCTTGGCTGCTTCGCTCGACACGTGTTCTCCACTAGCACCCCATCTGGGGGGTTTTCGATGGTTAGAGATTTTGTCTGGCATCTCTAAAAGATGGGGTGCATCTGATGGGTGGGGGCCTGACAGAGGAGATTCGGTCCCTTTCCTTCTGCCCTAATATTGGCTAGATCGTCCGTAATCTGATTGGCTTTTCTTCTAACATAAGAAGGGATGAGAGCTTGACCAGGTCGGAGGAGAGTTGCAATTGTTCTTAGACCATGAGAGAGGCGCCAAGAGGGCGAGACTTGCTCTGGGTCTGCTCCGTTCAAGATTTTCTGGAAGAGGTTGATGATGACTTGAGAGTCTCCTTCCACTATAAGTTTGTTGAAGTGGTGCTTTAAGGCCAATTGTAGCCCTGTGGTTATCCCCCAGAGTTCTGCAACATTGTTGGTAGTATGTCCTAAATTTCCTGCTGTGAGGAGGAGAATGCTTCCTTAATGATTGTGAAACACTGCCCCAAACCCCGCTGCTCCTGGGTTTCCTTTGGAGGCTCCATCAAAATTGAGCTTAATGAAGTCCAGAGGGGGGGGGGGGGGGA
>ML782712.1:1028276-1050574 GCA_009831015.1 Picea engelmannii
GGATGAGGAGGGGGCGGAATTTGGTTTTTGTTGAGTTTCCAGTTATTCATGATACTTTGTTCCTGGGTTGGGCAGATCAAGTCTGCCTCATTCCAATGCTGCAAGTTGATTGTTTCTGTTATATTGTGGCAAATCTGGGTCCAACCATGGCGCCAATCCTTCTGAGTGTTTTTGAAGATTCTTCTGTTTCTTTCCTTCCAAAGTTGCCAAAGGATAAAACCGGGGAGCAATTGCTAGATGTGATTTAGGACCGGTGACTGAAAGGCTTTGTCTCTCCATGCTTCAATGGTGTTGCTAATGCTATCCCTTTGGCGATCCAAGGTGCGCATTATGGTTGCACAATGGGCCCAAACTTTGGTGCTGTAAGGCAGATGTTAAGGAGGTGATTCATAGTTTCTGCCTCTGCCAGGCAGAGATGACAAATGGAAGGTCCTGTAAATGCCCTTTTGGTTAGATTCTCCTAGGTGAAAATACTGGCATGTGCCACCATCCAAAGGAAAGTGCTTATTTTAGGCTAGTGTTTTAGGGACTAGATTTTGCGCCAGGCTTCCCTTAGTGGGGGTGGATTAATATTGGCCTTTAGGCCATAGGCCTCTTGGATGTTAAAAGTACCTCCCCCATCGAAGGATGTCCTCTCCTTGCAGTATAGGAATTTTTCGTTCATTAGTCATGTTGTGCCAAGGTTGGAGGTTCACCTGTGCCTCGACGTGTAGGTCATCTTTGTTGGATTTCCAGCATCTCCAAGTGTCATTCGTGGGGTTGTCCTTCTAGTAATCTGCCACTCTTGTCAGTCCTGCATGAGTTGTTGGAGGACATAAGGTAACGACCCATTCCTCCTGCGCTAAAACCAGTAGTTGTTGCCAGGAATCATTCCAGAAGAGGGCAGTCTGACTGTTTCAGAATTCCCAAAAGGCATGGTTGACTATCAGGTGGCGATTTTGCCTGGCTGTTGTCCAAATCAAGAAGCCCGGGGTGTCTTTGTTCCAACGAATGAGGTTTTTTTCTGTTGCATTGGGAGTATACTTCCGTCGCCAAATCCTGGCCCAAAGGTCCTGAGGTCTTTTCAACCATCTCCACCAGATCTTGGCGCTGAGTACTTTGTTCAGAATAGGGGGATCTTTGATTCTTAGACCCCCTTGAATCTTAGGTCGACAAATCTTATCCCAACTGATCAGAGCAAATTTCTTCCCTGCTTTAAGTCCCTGCCAGAGAAAGTTTCTTTGCAAAGCTTTGATGGCATTGAGGATGGAGTTTGGGGCTGCGAGAGCTGAGAAGGTATAGGCATGTAGAGCTTGCAGGACTGATTTGAGGAGGATGAGGCGACTCGGGAAGTTGAGAGCACGATAGGTCCAGGAGGAGAGTCTTTTCAAAAAGGAAGTAAGGAGGCCTTCCCAGGAGCTGTTTCGGAGGGCTTTGTCGAGGAGGGGGATGCCAAGGTACTTGGATGGAAGGGAGCTTCGAGTGAAACCCAATATGTCTGAGATGTGGAGCTGAATCGACAAAGGAGTATTGAAAAAGAAGATTTGGGACTTGTCCTTGTTTATGTCCACCCTCGAGGCTTCACAGAAGGTATCGATGATTGAGAGAAAAGTGAGGGCCTCTTAGACTGTTGGGGAGCCCATCATCAGAGTGTCGTTCACAAATTGGCTATGAGAGATCGGGGGGTTGATGCCATGCAGGGGCAGTCCTTTCAACGTCCTATTTGCACTGCAGCCTGAATTGATAGATTGAGTCCTTCTGCCAAAATGACGAAGAGGAAAGGAGAAAGGGGGTCCCCCTGCCTGATTCCTTTAGTGGGAGAGAAGGGACGAGAAAGAACTCCGTTGATAAGGATTGAGAAGAAGACCGAGGAGGTGAGTTTCAGAATCCAGACAACCCAGGAGGGGTCGAAACTAAAGGCGAGGAGCATAGCCCGCATATAGTCCCAACTTAACTTATCAAAAGCTTTGGAAAGGTCTAGTTTTAGGAGCATACCCAGAGTTCGGGTCTTCTGAAGAGAATGAATGACTTCATGGGCGAGGATGACGCTGCCCAAGATTTGTCTACCCTCCACATACCCAGATTGTTCCGTCGAGATGATGAAGGGAAGGAGGGGCTTGAGTCGTCTTGCTATCACCTTGGTTAGGAGCTTGTAGATGACGTTACAAAGGGCGATCGACCGAAATTGCTTAGGATGGTTCACACACTCCTCTTTGGGTTTTGCGTGTAGTTTTATTCTCTATGGGATATATATATATATAAGGCTTAAAACCTTTGGGTTATTTACATAGAGCACATAATCTAATGGTCAAAAGTCAACCCACATTCATAGATAGCAACCAATGATGGCTATCCTCACCACCTGTTGACAACTAAGTTATAATAGGTTTTGCTACATTTAGAAAAAAAGAGCACAAAATCTAAGGCTTTAAATGTATGCCTTTTTCTTTAGAATGATACCCTTAATTTTTTTAGATATTTTCTAAATTCTATAATAGTTAGACTATCATTGATATGCTAAAAATTATGATTGTTGAATTCAAACTAGCTAAACAATAGTTTATCAAGTTGGTGAAAGTGTGGTGTTGTCATCACCCTCACCAAGACTCAAACCTCTCCTATGGTATTCATGTTTGTTGTGAATGTGTGCTTGCAAAAGTGGTTGGGTTAGGTGCAAGCCTTAGGTGGTTTTGGTAGAATAAATACTCCCTAGTTTCAATTCCTTAGTCAAATGACTTTGGTTTGAACGTTGAAGTTGGCTACTCCCAAATCTGGGAAGGATGATCTTGCTGCATGAATATAATTGGAAATTGATAAAAAAAATAAAACACCTCAATGATAGGGACACATATTTTTTATATCATGGTTATCCTAAATCTTCATGGAGTCTAAATACACAAAGAAACATGGTTAGTACTTATTGAATTCTCGAGACTTTGATGGGGAGAAGTATGGGGTTTTGAGCTTCAAGCTTTATTGACTCATATGATTTCGATAACTAGCTAGAGAAAAGTGCATAAATAGAAGACATGGCACCATAAAAATGACAATGTCTGCCACCTTAGAGGCACATATAAACTATTTCGATAACCAACTCGAGAAACCATAACTCCATATATGCCTTAACTACTACACGAGGTTCTTTAAATAACTTATCTTTGTTGTTTAGTCATAAATTTATGCTATTTGCATGATACAAGCTCACATATAAGGAAGTAAGAATAAAGTGTATTTTTTACAAAGAGATCCATACTATATTAACAACCTATTTAGATACTTACCAATGTTATGTTTATTTATTTATGATATCCTTAGATACTTACCAATGTTATGTTTATTTATTTATGATTTCCTTGATTACCAAAATTATATGAGGCAATTATAAAATTTGACATAAAAGTCCTTCACATTTTGAACCAAGACAAAAACATCATGACAAACTTACTTTTTGTTCGTCGATTGGTTTGAATATGAAAGGTAATGCATTTGGTTATATCTTGTCGTCACTTTACCTCTAATAGAACTTCCTTCTAAGCTCTCTAATCTCGAATTTCCCCTTAAGTTATCTACTTCAAGTCTCTTTTTAACCTAAATTCTCTGCATAATTCTTAATTGCTTCTTTGTGGGACCCTTGTTCTTACCTCTAATAGAATTTCCTTCTAAATTTTATAATCTTGAATTTCCCCTTAAGTTATCTAATTCCAATCTCCTTTTTACCTAAATTCCCTCCATAATTATTGGTTGCTTCTTTGTGGGACCCTTGTTCCTTCTTTCAAATAACTTTTTCACTATTCAATTCCATCTAAAACACAACTTTCCCAACTCTTACAAGAGAATAATGAATGTTCCACCTCATCCATAACTCAATGAAGATTTTCCTCTTAGTCTCCAACTTATTAAATTTTGCCACCCTAAAAACAATTCCACSTCTAGTCTTTTTCCTTTTCCTTCTTTAACATATGAATCCTTTTTTCATAACCAATATTTAACTAATTTTCCCSASTTGAGGTCCTCCCTCTATTTTCTTAAAAAAAATGAAGTGGGATAAAATATTACATTGGAGATTCCAACTAGAACGATCCAATGACAAAATTGAACTTAACTTTTTCTTGTTGGATTACCAAGAGAAAGGCAATAYGAAGACTAAAAACACCTCCCCTCSTCTTTCCTCCCCGGGTGGSKACATAACACTTYTTTTTTTTTTAACAAATATTTATGAATTTTTAAAATTGATAGTCGGAAGACTTCTTCTTCTGGCCGGCTACACGACATTTATTTTTAAAATTTCTATATTTATAGTGGTAAGACATGCATAAAGCTATTACTATGTAGAGCATGGCATTTCCAAAATCTCTCCAAATGACGAACTAAGATTTTGTGAGGATATATATGGATTCGTGAGGAAATCTCAGGGGAATTGAAATTAAAATCAGTCTCCCACGCCCCGGCCGTATTGTTTTATACTTTTACTGGCGTAAGGGCAAGCTCTAGGTGTCGGTTGTTGTCTTATTCTCCACGTTTGTGTGGAGGAAGAAGATTGACAATGGACGGTAGCACCAGGGGATTGTTTTATTCGCTCCAGTTACTTAAAGGGGTTGTCTTGTAAAATGCTCGCTACAGTGGCCATTTGTCGATCTCTAAACTGTCTCTGTGTATGTGTTGTGTTGTTGGATCGATTCTCTGATGGCATCCAATGAAATGCAAGCCTGCTTGCTTTAATCATTTCCAACCAAACATATATATATGCTGAGTTCCTCGATTCCGTCTATCTGATTAGAATTTGGAGCCACCACCATTAATGAATTCAAGTAATTTGGGTGTTTGTTTCCACTCCTCTATTGAGAGCGAACTGCAAAAATAGTTTGTCGGCCTTTATACATCCATCCCCTTCGCTATTCAAATCTTCGAACCCTAGTTTCTTCTCCCAGTCATCGATTCCTCCACAGATGGATCTCCCTAGGCTCTTTCATTTATTCTGAAGATCAATTATCGAGAAAGCTGGAATTGTCGTATGCGGGTAAGATTATCGCAGATTTTTTATTCTTTCCTTTTTACCCTCTGTGCTGTTTGTTTTATTCTTCTTAGCTTACGAATATTTTCATGGGCGGGGGTTTGTTCATCACAGAGATAATTATTGATTATTTCTAGGGCGGTTGTATTGCTTTTTCTTACAATGGTTTTGGTAAAGTAAAAAAACACGACTTTATTGTCAATTTGTCAGTTGAATTTGGTCAAAAATTGATCCAAAAACTGTTCCCATGTAGTGTAAATTCACGTAAATAGATAGCAGATTGCCGCGCGACTTATGTATATTACCCAGAGTTGTGGGTGTTGAATTTATTTATTGATTGAGTCGTTTAGGTTGCAACAGTGACGTCTATATAGTAATTCATGGTAAGAAATGAGTATTTGCAATGAAATCACGGAATATATGTCCTATCTATAACATCTGATTTAAGATTTGTGTTATACGAAGAAAATTATACAGTAATGTTGTTCGCAATTATAAAGCTTCAAGATTGCTAAGCAACGGGAGAATCAAAAGTCGTTTCAATTTCTTAAAATTATAACTGTGAATTGTCCAAATGTCATGAAAAAGGTCTACCCACTTTCTAGTAATTATTTTGATCTTACTATATTCAGCCAAATGTGTGATTTGGTACTAGTACGTTATATGCTACCTTAAACAGATTTGCAGAATGTTCTGCGTTAGTAGAAAATATTTGATCCCTTGAGATTCCCCCCTGGAAAATCAACAGAGTGGATTTAATTGTTCATYCCTTAAGATTTATGCTGCAAGCCAAATTTAACAGAGCATGTGGAAAACCAGAGGGAAATTAATTGTCCAGATTTGAACATATCAACGCAAATTACATAGCRATCACTGAATGGATAAACAAACTTCAGGAAGGGGAGATTTGATTTGAACCACAGCTAGTCTGCATAAGGGAGCCTTTGTTAGTTAAAATGGGTTGATGCTTTGTTTGTCTGAAAGCATATGGGGGTTGAAACTGGGAATCGATRATAGGGAGCCTTTGTTTGTTGAATGGGTTGATGCTTTGTTTGTTTGAATGCATGTGGGGTTGAAACTGAGAATCAATAATAAAATATTTTTTTCCCGTTTTTCTTTAAGATAAATCTGAATTCTGTTCTGACTATCAAGTTCAATGAGTGTGTTGATCTTTTACTTGTGTGAATGCAAGCAGGGGTTGAAACTGGGAATTTAGGATAAACTTCTGTGAAATTTTGCTTTGAGATGAATCTGAATTCTGTTTTGAATATCAAGGGACGCTGCCTTTCAAGCATTGCACTTCAAGCTCACAACGTGTGGGAACCAACTGGAGGTTCACTGTGGACATTTACTTGTACTGAGCTCAAGAGCCAGAGATTTTTATTTGTTTCCTGGAGTCAATCTACATATACTTTCATGAAATAAGGACAATTTTTGGAAATGGTTGTTACCTTTTGAATTGGTAAAATGGCATTGGTCGATTATCTTTATCTCTGTTATGACCTAGTAGAGTTGGAGTCTTGCAGTTCTGACCTAGTAGAGTTGGAGCGCTCAGTGCAAGGTCCACCTATAGCGATGTGAGTCAATGATCTTTAGGTGCTTTTGGAATTGGGGCTTGCAAAGCCTTTCTTTCAAAATAGATATAAAACTTCAGAAGGAAATATATTGTTCAGAGGCACGTATCACCTATCTATAACCAATAGACACAGGTTTGGAGACTTTGATCCAGTGACAATAAATTCTCAGAACCTGAAAAGCAGTATCATATGGCAGATTTGAAAGAGCCTCTTCTCCCTCCTCGGCCATCCGTTTCTGTGGCTCGCGAAGCTCCTTGTCGATCAACCTTGCCTGGCAGGCCTCTGTTTCAAGGATTAGACCTTTTGGGAGTCAAAAAGAGAGGGCAGGGGATTCGGTCATGGATAAGGATAGATAAAAACGGGAGTTCTCAAGTTTTGGAGGTAGATAAATTAACAATAATGAAGCGTTGTGACTTGCCAGCTAGGGATCTCCGTCTTTTGGATCCATTATTTGTATATCCTTCCACTATTCTGGGCCGAGAGAGAGCAATTGTTGTGAATCTAGAGCAGATAAGGTGTATAATCACAGCTGATGAAGTACTGCTGTTGAATTCATTGGATAGCTATGTTCTGCAGTATGTAGCAGAACTACAGAGGCGTCTGAATGTTAAAAATGATATGGTTAGCAATCTGTGGCATTCTAGAGAACAAGGAAGCTCAAGATTTCCACTAATGTCAAGTAGACAAGAGCTGAGGGCTGATGCCATGTCTGGCAGTGCACAGTCTAGCCAACAAAAAGCTATTAGTGATGCTGAACTCTACAGTGGTTCATCTGCAGATGACTTGCCCTTTGAATTCAGGGCACTGGAGGTTGCTTTGGAGGCAGCTTGCACATTTCTAGACACCCAGGCATGTAACAAACTTGTTTAGATTCTCATATCCTGATTGGTGTACCTCTGTTTGACTGTGAAATCTGTTTAGTAATACTTTAACTCCTGTCTTGGCTGATTTATTTTCTGGATATTTCTCTCTCCCTCTCTCTCTCTCACACACACATTCACTGATAGATGCATGCATGCACATATGTTCATACCATGCATGCATTTGCACTTGCTCTACTATTTGCAAAGAGTGCATGGGAATTTGCCAAAAGCTGAAGGTTCAACTGCAGTGAAATTTAAAAAAAAAGCTACCAAAAAACGCGGTGGAATGGAAGTATAGAAATGTAGCTGGAAACTTTAAAAGTATCAATTGAATTTGCAACCAATGCCTATGCAGTCAAATGTGTGAAGGTCAATAGTAAAGGATAATGCACTCTTGTCATATAGGGGCTATTTTATGTTCATACTTCTTGAAGTTATTTTGTTCGACATGTTTAGTCAATTTGTATGTGAAATATAAGCCTTAACTTTTGATACACACCCATGCACAGTTGGTGAACAATTGTATTTATAATTTTGAGATTACTTCTTATATCGACATAAAAAATTCTTTATCTCATTTTCTTATAGGTGAAAAAATCACGTGTCTTCCGAGTACTCCCAACTTCTAAGTCAAACTATGCTCAGGCTTGCTTGCAAGCCAGGTAACTCGGTCCCAAGTCTGACTCTCTGTCGGCAAGCCAAACTTGCCAGAAGTGAGTCAGTCCTATGAGTACTCATGGGTTATTTGCTCCCTAATGAATCCAACTTATGAGTGGATGGAAAAACTTGCTAGTGTGAAAAATAAATGCCAAAACTTAGGAAATGACATCATTTTGAACAATTTTTGCTACAGAGTTTTTGCGAAGTTCCAGTTAAACTCTTAAACTTTGGCCTTGCCAAGCTCAGTTTTCCAACATTAAATTTTCTAAAGTCTCGATGCATTGCTTTAAATGGATTTATTTTCATAAACAGGTAATGTATCAAACTACCAATGTGTTTAACTCTGTCAACATTTTATTTTCTTCTTGGTCCAAACTACTGTATCTAACATCAAATTGTGCTTTTATTAAAGTTAGCTGTGTTCACCAAAGGATGAATGTATGATCCACATTCCAGTGGGTCAGTCAGAATCGTCCACTGTATCTCACTATGGATTTCATTGAACTACTATTGGAAGAAAATACCTATGGATGTGTGCTTATATGTATTTCTCTGTTCTACTTAAAGCTATGCAACCCAAGCAAAGCTGGACTGGTAAATGTAGAACAACACTCACAGCATCGCACAATACATAAAAAGTTTTTAAACTGGAGAAACCCTCACAGGAATAAAACTCTAGCATTCTATTAAACTGCAAACCACTGCTTACAATATTTGCCCTCAGGCTTCTGAATTTTTGGTGATTTCATGACCCCTCAGACAACCATAGCATTCTTCAATCGCTGGCCTTGGAGATTACCTTCCCAGGCTATCTCTTATTTGGCCTAACTAGACTATAGATTTGATCTTCCCTCTGTTTTGTGTGCACCCTTCTCTCTTTCCCTCAGTCAGCCTTAGCTTATACATGATGGACCCACACTGTTCCAACTCTCCCCTTTTTTGTACCTTTTCTTCCAGATTCTGTATAGCCTATAGGCGGTCTGTTTTCCCCTATGGTTGGCAGTTTGATGCCTGTTCAGAACCGCCTTTGTAACTGCCTCCTGTTCATGTCATGCTGCCGTGGCACCAAGGTGGAGCTGAGGTGGTGCTCGTATGGAGATGACATGTGCTGATGATGTGCTCTGGTATCTGGCATCATCTTGTTGGCTGTCTACTTTGATGTGGCTGCCTGTGTTTGTTTTCTTTCACCCTACGTCTCGTTTCTTCCCAAGTGCTCAGGAGTTGCCATGTGGATGGCCCCCATCCGAATGCAGGATGCGGGTGATGCAGGAGTGCAGGGTGCAAAAGAGCTTACCTTCCTTTCATAGTGGCCCTCGTCCCATGCAAAATACGGGGATGTTCAGGGAGATCCCCTTGCACAGCCCTTTGCCTGCACGAAGCCTCTTGCATGATGACATCATGCTGATGTCATATGGTGTTGCGAATGTGGATCTAACTCTCTGAAAGATAAAACAAGAATTTTTGCAAAGGTGCACACAACCTCAGATCCACATCATTATTCTGACTTATCCGCCTTTGAAACTTACAAAACTCGCTCTTGGCTCCCTCCCTTTACATACTTGGCCAATTTCAATACTTTGACTGTTTGGTCTTATTCTCCGATCTGATTTCGGACAAGACCTCCCTTTTTTGGGAGGATTTTGGTCCCCAAGAAGCTCAGCAATTTTGAAGAAGATGAGGAAATTTATTCTCAACCTCTTTGAATCTGCACCATTTAGCCTTGGCAGGAATTTGATATTTTACTCCAATTTTGAAAAGTTCTTGCTTACCTTGACAGGTTTCACAAGATCCTTTTTCAGAATCGTGTCTTCTTCCTATTCGGCTTGGGCTTTTGGCACAAGCTCTGCAATTGAAGATAACACGGGTAACCCTTCTTCTTCCTGGTGAAGTGTAGAGGTTTGAAAATTGAAACAACTTCAAGTTTTCTGCATTTATGAAAGAATGAATGCCCATGTGTGGTGGCAACACCAATCGAAACACATTTTATCCCACATGCTGTATAATCCAGAGTGGTCCATACCCAATTGGTTTAATCTTCTTTCCTTGGCCCTGTATCCGCTTCTTATGGAGATGTAACCAAACCAAGTCCCCCATTCTGAACTTGTGAAAAACTCTATACTGTCATGCCTCTCTCTTTACCTTTGCTTAGCTTTATGCAATTGTTCTTCCACGTGCCAGTGAATCTGCTGTTTCTTTGTATGAATCTGGCAGCTTTCTCCTGTTCATCACCACAATCCATAGGCTGGATTTTAGTGACTTGGGTAAATGACAAATCAAAGGGTGTCCAAGGCAAGAATCCCAAAAATGTCTTAACTGGGGATTTATTGCTGGAGCTATGAAAAGCTCGATTATAATAGTGTTGAATGTAATCTAGACTCTCATCCCAAGTTGTAGGATGCTTCCTATATATCCTCTTAGCAAATGGACTATTGTTTGGTTCACCACATTCATCTGTGCAACTTTCTGTGGGTGGAAAGCAGTGCTCCTCCTTAATGTGGTATACGTCATAACCCCTAACGCCTTCAGAAATTGCTCAGAAATCTGCCCCCCTGCCTGAGATGATAGACTATCACAGTCTGAAAGTACCCATATGTGCTAGAAGAATAACTTTGTTGCTTCTTGGCCAGTGATGATCTTATTGCATGGAATCGATTGAGCCATCTTGCTGAACCTGTCAGGGACTACCATCAGGTAGTCACATCTATGTTGGCCTTTGGCAAATCTTTGGGGAAGTCCGTGGAGATGCAAGGCCAATAAACATGCTTTTGAAGGTCAAGCAATGTCTTTCTAGCTCCAAAGTGTCCAATTACTGTGGAAGTATGGGCTCCTCTTAGCAGCATGGTTCTACTTTCACCATTCAGAGTACACAACTTTTCATCTTTATACAGTAAACTATAGCTAGGATTCCTATCTCCCTGTTGCAATGGTACAACTATAGGATGAAAGCCTTATTGTTAAAATTAATGCAGCTGCAAGAGCCATTCTCCGGGAGGAAGGCAAAGACCCTAGCTGAGATCTAGGGCCCCCGGTACACTCCTGGGGTTCTTGTTCTAGGATCAAGCAGTTAGAGCCATGACAAAAGACCCTAGTGAGGGCCCCCAGTGTATTGCTGGGGTTCTTGGTCAAGGACCAATCAGTTTGATGGTATAAGTCCCTAGACGTGTCTCTTTTTATAGGGCCCCTATGGGTTTCTTGTTATTTTACTACCTAAGAGATGGGACTTGGAGAATGTGTATTGACTATAAAGCTCTTAACAAGATCATCCTCAAGAATAAATATCCATTTTCCAAGATTGTTAACTTGTTGGGCCAATTGAAGCATGTGAGATACTTCATCAACTTGGATCTCAAATTTGGATACCATCAAGTTTGGATCAAAGAAGATATTTGGAAGGCTGCCTGCCTTCTAGATAAGATATTTGGAAGGCTTCATGCCTGAGTACAATGATGTCATTACAAAGCATGAGTACCAAAAGGTCTCCTATAAAAGGCAAGATGCAGAAAGTAAAGTAGAGTAAGGTAGCCAAGCTGAGGCATGAATAGCCCTTGACTCCAAGCTCAAAAACCCGCTATAGGGTGGAGATGTATAGGAGGAGAAGATATAGGAACAAGAAGAACCAAATGCAATGAGGTAAGTCTGTCATCGAATAAACTCATCTCTCCCAATATCCGAGGCCAAATGACGAAAACTTAGTATAGTATGATGTCCAGAGGGAGAAGTGGTGGGATGTCTAGATCGTCCACTGCACTGCTGTCTAGAGGAGGTAGTTCGTCGCTAAGGCCTAGGGGATCTCGCCCGTCTCCTGGGGAGGGATCTGATCTGGTCATGATGTTGAAATCTCGTGGGACATGGGAATGCCCCATGAGTTCACACTAATCTGGGGATCGAAGTTGTGCCGATATCGGTTTGTCTCTTAGTGCCCCTTCTCTAGGGTAACATCGTGAAGAAGGAAGTGATCTGTTGCTGGGTAGGGTCTAATCTAGTAGGAGGCTGAAGAACATGGGCTCGGAGCTTGAGGGTCTCCTACATGTATAGGGCTAAGCATCTCTGGTCAGAATATCTGAAGAAGTCAGTGAGGTTTCGAGTCCCCATGAATAGACAATGGAACCTCGCTCTAATCTCATAGTAGATGGGGTAGTGGAAGATGAAGTGCTCCTCAGTCTCAACCCCCTGTAGATGGCATAGCTAGCAAATCTTGTTAGATCGATCAATCAGGTGGTCGGTCTCTACTCTAAGTTTATGAGAACCCACTCTGCACTGGCCTAGGGGAATGTGAAGAGCGTGCACCTAATGACGAAGTGTATATTGTGGTTGAACAATGAGCTCGTCTCTAAGCTCCAAGAAATGCTTAGCCTAGAAGGCCATCTTTGGGCATAACATGCGAGATACTTCATCAACTTGGATCTCAAATTTGGATAGCATCAAGTTTGGATCAAAGAAGAAGATATTTGGAAGACTGCCTTCAAGACAAGGCAAGGTATATACTAATGCTTAGTAATGCATTTCGGTTTAAGTGATGCACCAACTACTTTTTTGCGTCTAATGAATGATTTGTTGTCCCTTCATTGATTCTTTTTTTTCAAAGAAACAGCTTTGGAGAGAACCTCCTCCATATTCCTTGAAATCTTTGGATGGATGGTAGATCAACTATCAACTGCAGAGGCATCTGGTAAC
Source organism: Picea engelmannii (assembly GCA_009831015.1). Taxonomy (NCBI): domain Eukaryota; kingdom Viridiplantae; phylum Streptophyta; class Pinopsida; order Pinales; family Pinaceae; genus Picea; species Picea engelmannii. Next base: position 1,041,041 of record ML782712.1, read on the forward strand.
CCCAAAGGAGCTAATGGGAAAGGATCCATAGAGCTCTATGGAATTTGTTTAAAATTTGAATGACATGGGGTTGGGCTTTGATCCACTCATGTGTGCATAGGTCATGTGATCATTTAATATAATCTCTCAGGTCGGAACCAAACTTTCAATCACTATCTCGAGGTGACCCCATGGCTCTAGGAAAAGCCCTAACGGGAATTGAACCTTACCAATGGTGAAAAATGCCTTGCTCCTCACACTGGATCCAACCCCTTTAGGCCCTTCATTGATTCATTTGTCATAGTATATTTAGATGAAATATTAATCTTTAGCTCTACTTGGGAAGAGCATATTTTACAATTGAGGCATGTGTTGGAGACACTAAGGAAACATCGATAGTTGGCAAACATTAAGAAGTGTGAGTGTGCCAAGAAGTCCTTGGTGAACACGGGGCATGTGATTGGTGGAGGTTTTCTCGAAATTGATCGTCAAAGATGGAGGCCATCCTTAGATGTTAAGAATCAATATAAGGTGTTTGAAGAAAGAATTGCAAGTGGCTATGCTATTGGTGTAATGTTAAAGCAATGGGGTAAATCAATCTACCATCATTTAGAGCATCTCATGGAGCAACATTGAACTACCCTACATATGATAAGGAGCTCTATGCCTTGGTGTAGCTAGTGAAGAAGTGGAAGCACTATTTTATCTAAAATGGATAAAATAGTTACCATATAACTTCATTAATGCTTAAGGGAAGGTAATATTGCATTTGGTACAGATTTGGGTCAAAACCTAAAAAACACTCTAATAAATCAAAATGGTAAATCCTCCATTTGAGGGTCAAATTTGAAATTTTGGGGTTCCAAATGTTGAGGACCTAGTGCTTGGGCTATTTTTTGCATTCTGCGGTTCAATAGCTTTCCAACGATGGTTCATTTTCACAAAACAGAGTTCATATGCAAAAGTTATGGCCTCGACAATGTAATGTTATGACTACCTCTATGTGGTAGTAGACATATTTAGTAAGATGGGTGTTTGGATGGCTTGTAAAAAGACCATCAAAGGACAAGAAACAACAACCTTGGTTCTTTCAAAGGGTTTGGGTTCACTTTGGGATTCCATGGAGCGTCATTTCTGATAGGGATACTGGATTTCTCAGTATCTTTTGGACTTCATTGTGGGAGAAATTGGATTCTAAACTAAAGAGATGCACTGCATTCCACCCACAAATTGATGGGTGGACAAAGGTAGTGAATAGGACTCTGGTTCAACTTTTGAGAGGTTACAATTAGAAGTATCTGAGCATATGGGATGAAAATCTAGTTTACATATAACATTCCTACAATAGGGGTGTTCGCACTTCTTCTGGTAAGTCCTATTGAAATTTGTTTTGGATATTAGCCGCCATCACCGTTAGATATTGTATATGGATAGTGTAAAGCAGGAGCAACAACCTCCAGTAATGCATTGAAGGTAGAAAAGTAATAGATAGGATAAGGCAAACACATTTACAGGTTTAGGGGAAACTGAAGAAGTTTCAAGAGAAATACAAGGCTAGGCATGATCAACATAGGATTGAGAAGATGTTCCAAGTAGGAGAGAGAGTTTAGTTGCCCCTTGTTATCAACCAAACTAGCACTTGTGCAAAGCCTTCACAAGGTGCTTGTAAGATGTAACATAAGGAAGTAGTTCCCACTGTCACCTAGGCAAGTACTTCCCTTGTTTTAGTGAAGGAATAAAATCCAACACAAGGGTGGCTTCCCTAGCAACTTCAAAATATCCTACAGCAAGTCAAGGCAAGTCTACTGCCCCTTATCTTGGTTGCTTGATTGTATTACTCACTAAGCAAAATTTAAGGCAAGGTCAAGGTGAATTAAGTGTGTGTGAGCATGAGGAGTGTTTCTAAGGTGATAAAAGAGGTCTACCACAATCAAAGGGTCAACTAAAGGCCACGAAACACTAACTATCAGAAAAAAATGCTATGGCTGTAGCAAAACTGGAATAAAAGATGATATACTTCAGCATATAACAAGTTTTACAACAGCAGCAAGTAAACAGTCCTAAATTTAACAAGAATGCAATGAAAGGTGTGCTAAAAGCTAGAATAAAGACTAACAAACCATAAAGCAATGATTGCATAAGAGAAATAACATGAAACCATGTTATTAAGTGCAATATGACAAGGCCCTAATGGCTGAAAATGAAATTATTGCAGCAATGACTATGTTAGATGATGAATCTAAATAATAAAGGCAAGGCATTAAGCTAGAGAGTGATAGTAAATGAGGATGCAAATGCAAAGGTCCTAAACCAACACAAAGCGTTGAGAGAGGAGGAAAGCTTAATCTAGGGTTTTATCACTTGCAACAAGAAAACTAGTGTCGTCTTCAATCCTTGGGAAAATGGAGTCAATGCAACAACTTTAATGGAGGCTAAAAGCGAGAGAAGACTTGAAGATCGAGACCTAGGTTTATACCATCATAAGCCTAGGCTTAAACTTCTAGAAAGGAAACCCTAAAGTTTATACAATCATAAACCCTAAGTGTCGTCCTACTTCTTCTATGGCGTCTAGCAAGGAGATCAAGTGGAAAGAAGTCAAACCCTAAAGTTTATACAATCATAAACCCTAGGCTTTAACTAACAAGGACAAGGTTAGGGGGATATACAATCATAATCACTAACTTGACCTCTTATGCTTCAACAAAATTAAGGTGCACAAAACAAAGGAAGGGGGATAAACAATCTTAATCCTTCCTTAGGGTTTCTAACAAAATCAATCAAGGATACAAGATAACATGCAACTATTAACCATTTAATAAAGCATTCACCAAAATATACCAAGAAAAAACACTTAAACTTGGAAAGAACACTTACTATGCCAAGTCGCTATGCATGAAGAAACCCTAGTTTCATGAAACATCCACCAAAACAAGACAAAGCATCCACAAGATCACTCCTCCAAAATTGCGCACAAGTACTCCATTATGAAAAAGAAGAGAAGAGAGCTATAGAAGTGATTCTCCATAAGTGTGAGTTATGATCTAACAATGAGGTAGCACTAGCCTTCTTATATGCGGCAACCCTAGTGCTATAAACCCTCAAAGCCCCGAAAAACATAAAATATCCATGATACAAGTTGGATATGTCATGGCCGCCCCCCAAAATAGCCTCAAACATCAATAAAAGATGCTATTACACCAAAACGTCCCCTCAAAAGTGACACATGTGAGTGTAGGTTGCCATAATGAAGGTGACGCCATTTTCTAGAAGGGTGCAAGGGCCTCCAAAGGCAACGTCTCATCATAAAAAGGTGCAAAGCATGGTGAAAAGTCACACCTCCTCATGAAAGGTCACGTCTCATCATCAAAGGACCCCAACTCATCATTAAAACGGATGCCCTAATGGTAGGTGAGCCCCACCATCATCAAATCATCATAGCGCATGACGCATCATCAATATGCTCAGTGTCCAAGGTGAAAAAATCCAATGTCCAAGGTGAAGGAAGGTCCATCATCTCTCCAAGGGGTGTCCAATCATCTCCAAGTGCAACATCCTCAAATCAAATCCTAACATGCTCCGGGATGCACTATCCAAGGTGTGGGCTTCCCACCCATCTGACCATATCTGCAATATCCGAGTTCATTTGTCTAATGTCCAAGGCCCAAGAGGTGTGGAAAGGTGCCTCAGGGCATGCCAAGTCATCAAAGGACCCAATGCTCCGTGTCAATTGTGCAATGTCCTCTGAAAAGTGCATAACATCCTAGGTACAAACATGAAAACGTCCTTCAAAGGACCATGTCAAGAGTGCATCATGACCAAACAAGGCCCACAGAATCAGGTAAAAACCAACAACCATAAGATACCATAGCCATTACCCGAATATTAGTACACTGCAGAAGGCCCTAGGATGAAAAGTGTTGAGTATGGAGGGGAATGGTATGTTACCTCCTTAATCACTTGGTTCTTGTTCGTGTTCGAATTCAACAACAATAAAATTCGCCTAGCCAAAACCCTTTATAAAATTCGTCATTAAGTTCAATTTTATATATATATATATATATAATTAAATTGATTTTTAAATTAAATAATTTTATAAATACAACTTTTATAATTAATAAAATTTTATTATATTTTATAAAATTATATAAACATAAATAAAAAGTTTAAATTAATTAATAACATATATGAGATATAAAAATACTAGTTTATAACAAATGTGAGTTATTTTTTGTATATACCTATGTTACAATTATAAATAATTTATGCCCATTAATAATACTTGACGAATCTCTGTCTCCATCGCTGTCATTGAGCTTGAGATGAGGTTTAGGCGCTGATGAGGTTCAATATATTGCTGTCATCTCTGTCTCCATCGTCGTCATTGAGCTTGAGATGACGTTTAGGCGTCGATGAGGTTTAATATATTGCCGTCTATGCATTTGAATGACGTGCCGCAATTCCACCATAAATTGCAAAGCTCTTCCATTGCGATCACCACATCGGTATTTCCATTCACATAAATCATTGCATATTCCATCCAAAATTGGACTCACGGAAAGTAACAACAAAGATGACATACTCTGTGACCATTTTTATCCATAAATAGTACATTCCTTGTGCTCGACCAACAATACTTTGAGTCGGATTCATAAAAGAACATCCTTGATTTTGAGATATACACTAAATTTAGAAAATTTGTTAAAAATAATGAATTTACATGTAAAATTAAGTGCGATACTAACTAGAAATAACATGCTTACTATTCAATCGAATTTGAAGGGCGAATTTGAAGGAATTTGTTCGTCATCCCTTCAAATTTGGCGAATTTCGAACTTCAAAGTGAAAAGTAGCCAAACCCGGTGACTAAGGTTACCCCTATGAAGGCTTCCTAGTAGTACCCCTATTCCCCAAGAGTGACAACACTGGACTAGGACACAAATGATGGCCACCAAGGTGAAACAAGGCAAAAAGTATAACTTCCAGGCTTATGATTCATTATCTGACTTCAATCCACGTTCCTCACCTAAATGCCTAATGCATTAAATGTGACACTTTATATGAAACAATGACTATTGTACCTCATATGTGTTGGACCACCACCATTAGATGAACATACTGATCAAGTGTAATGAGATGGGATGGGTGAGGAGGGAGGCATCTGAGGGGCTGGAGTCTGTGGAGAATATTGATCATCATCATCATTGGGATCACTGTTTTTAGTGTGGGCCATGAGACATGATCTCCTCTAGTTACCCCTAACTGAGAAGGGGGTGTAACACACCTCAATAAAGAAAGATTACAGGGACGAGGGAAGAAAATTGAATCCCTAAGATAAGGACCTCTTGAGATATTGGAGAAGGTAGGAAACAATGATTACAAACCCAATTGCTATAGTAAATGTAGAGATCGTGAAACTTTACAAGCAATTATTGCTCGATGAGGATGAAGACGACCAAGTCTTACCTTCCACAAAAGATTTGGCACAAGATGCACGAGTAGAATTACTAGAGGACATAGTTTTGCAAAAGAATATCATAAGAACTAGGAGGGGTCACCAAGAACTTTGGTAGGTGTGGTTGAAGGGTCGGTGACCAATAAAGGGCCAAATGGGTACTCCAAGGAGAAAGTTGAGGAATTGTTTCCTCATCTCCTTCAAAACTAAAGCTTTTGGAGACCAAAACCCTCTTAAGACAAGGAGGGATGATCCAAAATGGATCTACATAGTTACCATATGACTTCCTTGATGCTTTAGGGAAGAGAATATTGCATTTGGGACTGATTTGGTTTGGTTTGGGTTGGGACCTAAAAAACACATCGATTAACCAAAATGGTAAATCCTCTGTTTGAGGGTCGAAGAAGTGGAATTTTGGGGTCCACAACATTGAGAACCTAGGTCATGGGCTATATTTTTGCATTTTATGGGTTGATAGCTTTCCAATGGTGGTTCATTTTCTCAAGAAGTTCATATGCGGAAGTTATGACCCTGACAAGGTAGCAATCCAAATAGTTGCTGCAGGTCCAAGTGGCAACCATGTTAGCTGGCCATAATTCAAATATTGGGAGCTAGTAACACATGGAAATCCACTAGAGACTTCTAGAAACATCATGAAGGTTCTAGGAGGGTTTCAAAACCCTAAAACTAACCTTATTTCTAGATATCAAAAACCTAGCAGGAGGGAAAAGGGTTCACTTTTTAGTTAATCACCCACTGTTCCATGGTATGAGCAGAGTCTGGAGGGGATACTAACAAAGCAAAGAGACATAAGCATATTGTAGGGAATTATAGAAAACCATATGTCTCATAGCTTCACAGTAAGCTTGGACATCTTTGTAATCTGTATTGTAATCTTCATAATAATAAGAAGACAAAAATCACAATCTTTCATTTGTTGTTGGTTTTCTCGTATAGGGTTTCCAGGGTAAATTTTCTGTCCATTGTGTGTGTTTTTTCTATATAGTTCATGTCACAATAGTTAAAGAATTCGATTGGTGTTATTTATTTTCATGTTTAAAGCATTAAAAAGACAAAAAGATAGTCGCGTAGTTGAGCATCGTTTCACTATAGTCGCTGTAGTTTGTAGATTTGTTTTGGTGAACTGACCATTGGAATATCCAAGGCGGTTTACATATCACTATTTATTGGGTAAGGAGACCGTTTTCCATACCGATCACCATTCGTTGCAATACTTGCAAACTCAGAGTAAGATTCATCAAGCTAGACATTTCAAATGGATGAGATTTCTGCAACAATTTCATGTAGTGATTAAATATAAGAAGGGCACCACCAACAGGTTGGCAGATATGTTATCATGACCACCAACGCCCAAAATCACAACATTGGGCACATTTATGCACAATGGCCCCATTTTCCTCTGAAGCATATAAGGAAGGATATGTTGAAGATGGGGACTTCAAGGGGGTGTATCAACAACTTCAAGCCAACATGAATTGGCAAACAAAGACAATAAGGTTGACTACTATCTCCAAGATGGATTGCTCTAGAAGTTGGGGAAGCTGTGTGTGCCTAAGGGCGAAAGAGCACTACTGATAAGGTGACCCATACCTCCAAAGTTGTCAGACATTTTAGTGTTGGGAAAACAACGACCAACTTGTAAAGGCATGTGTATTGGCTCAAGATGGAAGAAGAAATAGCTAGGCTTATTAGAGGATGTATAATGTGTTGTATAACAAGCCTAGCAATAGGAAGCAATGACCATCCAATACATTGCTAGTACTACAAGGCCACGGGAAAGTATATCCATTAAATTTTTTGGTTCTTTGCCAAGTGCAAGATGTGGGCATGGCCAACTTTTTGTGGTAGTTGATAGATTCAGTAATATGTGCGTTCTAATGCCTTGTAAGAAGACCATCAAGGGGCTAGAAGCAACGAGCTTGTTCTTTGCACAGGTCTGGGTGCACTTTAGTATATAAGGAGCATCATCCTTGACATAGATACATGTTTCCTCAGTGCTTTTTGGACTACATTGTTAGAGATGGATACGAAAGTAAAGAGATATACAACCTTCCATCCACGAACAGATGGGCAAACAAATGTGGTGAACAAGACATTAGTGCAACTTAAGGGGCACAACTGGAAGCATCCAAGTACTTGGGATGAAAATATGATTTATAGACAACACTCCTATAACAAGGCTGTCCATGCTTCAACTAGTAAGTCCCCTTTGGCAACCTATTTTAGGTATTTTGCACCTTCACCATTAGACATTTAAGGTAGGAGACTGAGTTTGGTTGTACCTGAATAAATAATGTTGTAGTGACCGTGGAAGAAAATTTTGAAATGTGGGCTTTTTGAAGTACTGGAACACTTAGGTAATGATGCTTATTGACTCAATTTGCCTCCTTTTATGTGCATTTACTTAGTGGTAAGTGTCGAGAATCAGAAACTCTTTGAGCCATCCAAGCTTGAGGATGAAGAAGAGGCCAAGTGTTACCTTCCATAGAAGACTTAGCACCGGATGCACAAGTGAAGTTAGTAGAAGACATGATTCCACGAAAAAGACGATGATGACTAGAAGGGGTCAACAAGGATTCTGGCAGGTTGGGATAAAGGAGAACTATTGGGAAAGGCAAAGTGGCATCCCTTGGGGAAAGTTGAGGAAAAATTTCCTCATCTATTTAAGTAATTCTTTGGGGACCAAAAGCTTCCCAAAATGGGGAGGGATAATCTGAAATGGGTATATATTTGTTTCCTCCTTAGTACTTACGAGTGGAAAAAAATAGAGTTATGGCCTTGTTAGGGGCCATTTTAGGACAGATCCTAAATCTTGTAATTTCGTGTCGTAAACTTTTGGGGCTTGTTTCAGGCCTTAAGTCATGTTTTTGGGGGTCTTAGCTTCGGAGAAATATGGTGTGTTTTTCCTGTTCTAGAGCTTGTTGAGAACTTTCTAACAAAAAAGGAGCACCCCTATGGGGGTTCTTATGGAAATTTTATGCTCTTGGCAAGTTGACCATTGTTTTGTCCACTGCAGTGCCAAGTGGAAGCCATGTCACTCCTGTTACTTACACGTGGAACTAGCCATGTGTGATTTTTCTAATAAGGTTCTAGATGATCAAAAACCCTAACCCCAATTGTTTCAATTATATCCAACACAGAAAGGAGGAAAAGGGTATAGTTCTCTCGTAGTCATTCTGTTCCTTAGCTTGAGCAGCACAAGAGGAGTGAGAGATAACAATGCAGTGGAGGAAAGACTATCTGTAGGAGACTGTAACAGACCAAAGTGTCCAATAGCTCCACAAGTGAGTGTGGATCTCTTTGTGGTTTGCAAGGTAAACTCTTTTGTATTAAAGAAGAAAGGCACAATCCTTCATTTTGCTGGAGTTTTTCCTGTAAGGTTTTCTATAGGGTAAAATATGGTGTCCATTATTTCTATGGTGTGTTGATTGCTGTTGTTTTATGGGTGGTGCATTTATCATTATGTTAAAACAATAATTATAAATAAAATCTCTGTGCAGTTGAGCACAGACTCACTGTATTGAAGTAATAGCTTAAGATCTATTGTAACAAACTATCCTATGGAATATCCAAGGTAGTTTAGAGATCATGGATGGCCAGATTTGCTATAGAGTTTGCTTCTGAATTAAATTACTTTAGGATGTGTTTGTCTTCCCAGCTATGGAAGTCTCGACGATTTCTTTAGCTTTGCACATGTTTCTTTCAATCTGAACCTTAGTGGATTGAGAGAGGCCTAATAGCTGGCTTACAACTATTTGATTCTGCAATAATAGCAGCATCACTTGAGGAAATCTCTCTCATCAGTTGAACACCTTTGAGAAGGGCCAGAGATTCAGCCTGGTTGTTTGTCATCTCTCCAACATCTCAGGCATATTTCATTAGAATTTCCCCATCAGTGCCTATGATGACACCTCCTTAGCTTGAGGGACTGGGATTACCCTTCTAGGTTCCCTTGACCTTGAGCCCGATTTTTCATTTTATTCTTTGGAGTGGAAAGCCTGCAAAATGCTTCTTTTCTGAACTGTTCTTGGATTTAAGGATCTTGGGCTTGAGTCTCATGTGCTATGCCCCATGTCAACAAC
>ML782712.1:1070631-1088269 GCA_009831015.1 Picea engelmannii
TTTGCCGGTTCCGATTCGGTTCTGGTAACACTGCTATAATCCTACCAATCCTAATATCCTGAAAACTGTTAAGTCTGCTGAATTCTGAATGGGATATGAAATTCTACTTTCTCCATATGAAGTTTGATGAGGTTGGAACCACTCTCAAACATTCTAAAACAATTAATGGTAATGTTAAAAATTTAAGTAAAAGTGATATTCTTCTTTATCTTCCATTCTCCTTTAAGTGACATTATCCTTTATCTTCCATTCTCCTTTAAGTGACATTCTCCTTTATCTTCGTTGTCTATCCTCCTTTATCTTCCATTCTCCTTAAAGTGACATTCTCCTTTATCTTCCTTGTCTTTACTTTTACTTCAAGAATTTAATATTACCATTAATTACCAAGGTCACAAACTCCTCAAAACTCTATCCCCTATCTTTGTTTTGCCGTAAAGGGTTGTTAGACAAAACATTAGGGGGGAGGGGTTCTCAGGTGTACCCCTTTTGGGAGGGGGGCCGCCTAGACATGCTCCTTTTAGATAAACACACCCCCCACATTGGGGAAATGTTTCCCCGAGTGTCCCCAAACAGTGGATGTGGGGAAATGTTTCCCCATGCACCCCTTGCCCCCGGAGCGTGAGAAACGTGGGGGGTGCACCCCCCACCCTGGGGGATGCCTGCCCATGGAGCACTGTTTATTTTCCCACAAGGTTCCCAATCTCTTCTAGGGTCTCCTCATCCCACTAAAAGAGTGGAAGGAATGGCAAATATACCCATACTAAAACTGCAGAAGGAATTTCTTCTTCAGGATCAAAGCTCAAAGGCCAATGATTGAGGTATAAACAATTTATCCCCATGAACCAAGGTTCCCTTCTGAAAATCCTGTCATGTTCTTCCTTGTACTTAAAGAGGAAGGAAACAGAATCCCTTCCCACTGTAAAAATGACTTATTGAACCTTGGATCATTGGAGATCGATATAATTTGAAAATGCCTCAAGAGTCTTTGGGGTGGGTCACAATTTGTTGAACTTTCTGATGAGAGCATTCTCAACAAAGTGAATTGCTTTGCTAATAGGGGCATATGACTTTACAAAAATATGGGGAGCTGCTTCCATTCATTTAACGAACAAGGATGAAGGAGCTTCCTAGTTAGGCTGAGATTTTTTTAAAGGTTGCATCAGACAGAGCTTTGAAAGCAACAATGGCTTGAGCAAGTGGTGGAGGAGGGGGGAGGAGCTTCCTGGCATGGCGATGACCATGGGAGGGGAGGAAAAAGCTAGGGTTTAGCAGCGTGTGAAGAGACAGGTAACTTAACTTTATAATATTACTTTATTACATCATGACTTAATTAAAACATTAAGTACCCTTAACTTAAATCTCCCCGAGAACATGATATGGCTGTTATAATATACATTCTAATACCCTTGTTTTATGGTCATATTAAACACAAATGCTTGTCCCAAAACAAAACCATCTTATCTGGACCAAGCAAGCTATAGAAAATGTTCGCAACCCTCCTTTTGGTGGCATAACTGATGAACTACAGAACATGGTTTACAAGTCCACATACCATTGTCTTCTCAATGCATCATGTACAGCGTTGACTGCAATACCTGTATTTGGCATAGTAGATACCAAGGCATCAACCATTTAATCATCCACTGACTCACTAATCTGATTGGAGTCAATGATGGCTGAAAACCTTAGCCCATCTACCATTGATGCAAAATATGGTTTGTCCTTCAATATACACAACTTTTTCCTTATCTTGGTAGCATAACAAAGTTATGTTGAACACCATAATTTTTGAGCCTGTCATGACCTGTAAAAGAGTCATGTCCTGCTTCCTGTAGAAGCAACTTTGCCTGCCCTCTCCTTGAGGGCTTTCTCCTCCTCGACATTTTCATTATGCCAGTATTCCAAAGCAGTTTACCCTAACAAAAAATAAACCTGCTCATGCTACTTACATTCCTCATAAGTCCTCTACTTGGCCTTTCTTCTTTTGGTTGAGGAAGCTCCTCCATCTGCACGTCCTCTAGAGTGTTATAATACTGATTGGGCCTTTTATTATTAGTTATGCCCCCCAAATTGGTGCTGTCATCAATCTGTCTTGGAACGTTTTCAGCATCTTCGTTGCTGTGCTTTTCATGCACATGAACTCTCAATTGTTGTCTTTCATTTTCCACTTTATTGCCGTGAAACATGGTTGAACTTTCAACCTCAAAATAATCACTATCAACAAATTTTAGATCAGAATTCAGATTTGAATCAGGGTTAAAAATCCCTGCACTCATCAACAATGACATTACAGCTGATCATTGCCTTCAAAGTAGCCGCATTTATCAGCCTATATGCCTTATGTTGGTCAATATAATCAGCAAACATTCGTTTCCTACATTTAGCATCTAACTTTGTTCTTTTCTCATCTGGAAATAGAACATATACAACAAACCCAAATATTTTAAAGTGACTAACCTGTGGCTTTCTTCCTGACCAAGCTTATACTGGGCCGACCTCTAGCACTACTTTTGTAGGACATCTATTCAACAGATAAAAAACAATACACACTGCTTTTGCCCCATATTTATTTGGCAGTCCCCTACACTTAAACACACATCTGGCTATCTGAACAATTGTGCGGTTTCTTTTCTCCACAACCCCATTCTGTTGGAGAATATAAGGAGCAGATAATTGCTTTTGGATACAAGAATCAGCAAACTCATTAGAACAAAGTTCAGGTCGATTATTTGTCTGGAGGGTCTTCTTAAATCTATGAGAATCCTTTTCTACTGCTGCTTAAAAAACTTTAAACTCAACAAATGCATCTGACTTATTTTGAGAAAATAAATCCACGTTTTTCTGGAAAAATCTTAAACAAGCAACCAAAAATACTTTGCACCATATTCTGAAATTATCCACATAGGACCATAGATATCGCCATGGATCAAATGCAAAGCTCACTTGGCTCTCCAAACTTTTCCCTTTTCAAATGCCAAGCTGTGTTGTTTTCCTGACATACATGCTTCATAGATTTGTTTTTCCTCATGAACATCTTGGCATTCTAGCCACCGTTTTGCCTTTTGTAAGGAAATATATTAAAATTGAAATGCCCATAGCTTTGATGCCATAGATTGCTGATGCCGCTCCTTTTAAATAGTTACCAGTGTCCACTGGTTTGGATTGTTTGGCCCAAAACTGGCCTGGATCGATCCTCTGAACTAGTTTTAACTGCTTGGTTTGGTCTTGAACCTGCCGGTTCTGTACAACCCTGACCAGCATGCCGATAACCCCTTAAAACACAGAAAAAAGCTAGTCAACCTCATTTTTGGAATTGTATTTAACTTCATTTACTTAAATTTTATAATTACAAGTTAAAGTGGGACTCCCATTTCAGGATGTTTAGTGGTGGAATTAGAGTCTCAGACCCATGGGCCTCACATGGAGAATATAGAAATTGGGGTGTTTTTATCTTTCAATACACTCAGTAGTTTTTTCAGCATTTTAGCATATATGCAAAACAAGACCTGCACCCCTTCCTCTTGTACCCCTTGAGCTGGGAATTGTCAAATTCTATGATTCAAACCTAGAAGGAGAATATGCTGTACAATGGTGCCAATTGATTGAAACCTATATGCCACCCAATGGTGCCAACTAATTAAAAACATCAAATGGCAATAGTGGTTGAAGCCATTCATTCGCTAAGAGAGAGCAAACTTCAGATTCCTGGACTCAACTAAGTTGGTCTAATGAGCTTAATTTCATAGGAGCTATGTAGTTATTTGATTATAGTATGATGATTTTTGGACTCTAGAGGCCATTTAGACCCTAAATATATATGTATGTTTTCTTAGAACATTAATTTTATGTATCTCAGAAGTTATATCTCGATATATTTTTGCTATTTGTACCTTACATGGAATATAAATGAATAAACTTTGCATATTTTGTGTCTAATGGTTTGGATTTACATACACACACATATAATTTCATAGGAGCTATGTAGTCATCTGATTATACTATGATGATTTTTGGACTCTAGACTCTAGAGGCCATTTAGAGCCTAAATATATATGTATGTTCTCTTATAACATTAATTTTATGTATCTCAGAACGTATATTTCGACGGATTTTTGCTATTTGTACCTTACATGGAATATGAATGAATACATTGTTAGATTTTCCTTATTTACAGAGCATTAGTGTTACTAGCATTCTTTTACTTCGTTACCATTAACATATATATCATGTACTAAGCAGTAGCAACATAAACAAGAGACAGAAAAGAACACAAGAGATTTATCCCGGGAAAACCCCAAATGAGGGAAAAACCCAACAACCCTTCTTAGATAGATTCCGTCCACAAAGCAAGTCCTATCAGATAAACCCTAGCACAAGTGCTAGCTTAACCAGAAATACCACCCCAGCTGCAGCAGCAAGACCATACAAAGGTAGTGCACCTCCTCAAGGAGTAGCGCACAAGAGAGAGATACCAAAAGACTGAGCAAGAATAAGCTGTGCAGCTGCAACTACTGCGTCACCTCCTCCAAACTTGCGCCTTCCTTCTGTGTAGTTGGGAGAGAGAGTGTGTGTGAACAAATGAGCCAAGACGTCCTCTATTTATAGTCTTCCTGGCCACTAGACTAGGCCGACTTCTTCTCTGGACAAGTGTCTTTTCATTATTACTTTATTCTTCTGGGCCGACTTCTCTTCTAGGGTATTTCAGTATCTGTTCAATGGATCTCTTGCTTCCGGAATCTTCTCCGCATCTAAGAAAGATCGTCTAGGAAGGAAAGATCCTCCCGCATCTACCAAAACATCAACACTCCCTCTTAGCTAGGGAGGCATCTTTCACGATGTCTTCATCTGGTAGTCCACTGACTACTCTGCAATCTGCTAGCAGGCACACCACTGCTACAATGCCTTCGGTAGCTCGAATCATCAGGCACAGTCTCTGTGATCAAATGGTAGCACACACAACTACATCCAAGCGATCTGGTAATCTCTATGACAATCAACTAGTAACACACAACTACTATAATGTCATCAAATAGATCACAACTGCTGCCAAGTAGTACACAACTACTGTCTAGTGACACACAGTCACTACTAGTGGAACACATCTACTGTAGTAGCACACAGCTACTGCCTAGAGTCACACAGCCTCCGCTAGTGGAACACATCCATCGAAGTAGCACACAGCTATTGTCCAGAGTCACACAACCTTTGCCAGTGGAACATATCCACCAAAGTAGCACACAACTACTGTCCGGAGTCACACAACCTCCACCAGTTGATCCAAAAAGGCCTAAAAATCAAAGTTCTCGGAATCAGAGGAATCCAGTGCCATCGTGTAGGGCTCGTCGTGTCGATATCGACAATTTATTTTTTTCCTAAAATGGACACCGTATGCGAAAGTTATGGCGATCTGAACTTTTTCCCAAACATGCAAAAAAAGTCAAAGTCAACAGTCAGAGGTCGTACTGCTGACGTCAGCAGTATGTGGCAGATGACGTCAACATGCTGATGTGGCAACACCAGGAGGTGCCACATGTCAGGTGGATTTGGCGTTTTCAGGGTTGAGTTGTCACGGTACGGATTCGACACGTGGACTGTACGGACGCTGACGTGGCAGTCCGTGCGATGAGTGGCCCAGTGACAGTCTGACACGTGGCAGTATGGATGATAGGTGGCAATGACGTGGCCCAGTGACAGGTTGACGCGTGGCAATGAGGTGGCTTACGGAGCTGACTGTGCAGGTGACTCGGCTATATGGACCAATCACAGGGTGACACGTGGCCTAATCACAAGGCGCCACGTGGCACCCCGGATAAGGCCAATGTTGGCTGGTCAAAAGTTTGTTTGCATTCCGGTGGGCTCGAACCCACGATCTCTGGGCATGGGCAACGAAAATATGTAGTGGGTTCAGAAAGATGTGAACGAGTTCAAATGGCTAACAATATGTGTTCAGTTATCATGGTTGTCTTGCAATTGATTATGATGCGACAGGTGCACATGACAGAGTTTAAAGACAAAGGACAAGTGGGGAGGCCTATCTCGCACTTGATGTCTGGTTAATATCCTTTTGGAGAACCAAAAGGTCTTAGTGGGGAGGAATGATCCAAAATGGATCCAGAAAAGCCTAAAAATCAAAGTTCTCGAAATCAAACGAAACCAATGCCAACGCGTAGGGCTCGTCGTGTCGATTTTGACAGTATATTTTTTTTCCGAATATGGACACCGTATGCAAAAGTTATGGCGATTTGAACTTTTTCCCAAACATGCAAAAAAAGTCAAAGTCAACAGTTAGAGGCTGTACTGCTGATGTCAACAATACGTCAGCGTGATGTGGCAGATGACATCAACATGCTGATGTGGCAGTACCAGGAGGTGACACGTGTCAGGCGGATTTGGCATTTTCGGGGCTTAGTTGGCACAGTACGGATTTGACACGTGGATTGTACGGACGTTGATGTGGAAGTCCGTACGATGACGTGGCCCAGTGATAGTCCAACACCGAAGTAGCACACAACTACTGTCCGGAGTCACACAACCTCCGCCAGTGGAATGCATCCATCGAAGTAGCACACAACTACTGTTTGGAGTCACACAGCTTCCCCCATAGTCTTACGACTATGTGCGTGATGTTTCTTCTCTCAGCAGGTCTGACAGTGCATTACCCCCTCAGTCACCTCACGTGAGTGATCCAGGGAACCCTTGGCCAGAGGGGTTAGCCGACATGAGAAGAAACAACACACCTCCCTCTCAACGAGGGTGGACATTTCGCAACACTCCAAACTTGTCCCTGAAGTACTCATACTTCACTCTTGACAAGGGCTTGGTGAGGATGTCCGCTATCTGCTCGTCCGTGGATATGTACTGGAGCTCCACAGATCCTCTCTGCACCATATCCCGGATGTAATGATATTTGATCTCTATATGCTTAGACTTGTCATGGAATACATGGTTCTTGGTAAGCTTCACGCAACTTTGATTGTCACAATGTATCAACGTTGGCTCCAATTCTAGATCGAATATCCCGGCTAGCAACTTCCGGAGCCACACTGCTTCACGACTTGCCACGCTTGCTGCGATATACTCTGCTTCTGATGTACTGAGTGCCACTGATGTTTGCTTCCTACATAACCATTAGATCATGCCTGATCGCAGACTAAAACATCATCTGGAAGTACTCTTTCGATCCATTGCACTCCCTGCTTAGTCAGAGTCTGTATGTCCCTGCAGCTTCACATCTCCATCCAAGGCATATCTCAATCCATATCCAATCGTACCACGTAGGTATCTCAACATATGTTTTGTTATCAACCAATGTACATGTCTAGGTTCAACCATGTACAGACTCAAGGTATTCACTGCAAAGCATATGTTTGGCCTGGTGTTAACCAAGTACATCAAGGATCCAATCAACTATCTCTACATCGTGGGATCCACCAAATATGAAGATTTGTCACTCAAGAGCTTTAGATTTATTGTCATGGGTGTGGTCATGGACTTGCAGTCCATCATCCTGAATCTTTGTAGAATCTCAACAATATATTTTCCTTGGCTAAGTAAAATCTCATCTAATCTCTGCCACACTTCCAATTCCAAGAAGTAATGCA
Organism: Picea engelmannii; assembly: GCA_009831015.1. Classification (NCBI taxonomy): domain Eukaryota; kingdom Viridiplantae; phylum Streptophyta; class Pinopsida; order Pinales; family Pinaceae; genus Picea; species Picea engelmannii. The sequence goes on from ML782712.1 coordinate 1,078,233, forward strand.
TCATACCTAGATCCTTCATCTCGAACTCTGGAGCGAGCTCCCTCTTGCACCCAACTATGAGATTCTCATCTCTTGTGAGAAATAGGTCATCTACATGTAGGCTCAATGGGCGACCATCAAATAACTGTCCGATCTGGCATATCATGCCGTGGGTGCCTGCTTAGGCCCGTACAAAGCCTTCTTCAATCTGCAGACATGAGACTCCTCATGTATCTTGTGGTTGCTCTATGTACACTTCTTCTGGTTACCAAAGCAAGTGTCTCGTCATAATCTTCTCCCTCTTGTTGGGAGAATCCTCAGGCCACAAATCAATCTTTGTACATCTCTATGTTGCCATTTGCAGCATGTTTGATCTTGTAGATCAACTTGGAAGTCACTACTGACTTCCCTTCTGGTCTCGGAACCACCTCTCACACATCATTCTTCATGATGGATTGATACTCCTCCATCATGGCATCCTTCCATTCCTGCTTCTCCGCAGCTTCTTCAATGGTGGAAGGCTCTGAATCAGTGATGCTACTCATGAGCGCCACATAGCTGGAAAACATGTGTGGTTTCTGGAACTGAGGAAAGTCTATATCCCAGTCCTTCTGACTGGCTGCCTCCTATGTCACTGCAGCAAGGTCTATCGAGACAAGGGAATCCTCCCAAGAGATCTCACATCTCCTAGAAGCCTCTGAAGCTTCAATCTAGCCTCCTCAACTCATGGCACCTGTCTGTTAATCTTGGAAGATGTCTCTCTCTCCTATTTGAAACTGAGAAGGAACACTTTTTGAATGAAAGTCTCTAATCCATTGACTCTCTCTGAGATCAGTCTCATTTTGAATTTGCATGCTCCCTCTGAAGCTTGACTCCCTCTGAGTCTTTACGATCTCTGAAGCCACCTGCTTCCGCTGCATTTGTTGACTTCTTCTGAAGTTTGATCTCCTATGGACTTGTGCTGGGAGGTTGCTCCTCCCTACTGGATCCTAAGGGTTGACTCCCTCTGAAATCTAGCTCGTTTTGAGTTGGTACTTGGTGGGGACGCCTGCCTCACCACTGGTGGAGTCATCTGCTTCTCTTCATAGTATGGATTATTAATGCCATGTATCTGTATGAGAACATGCTTGTTTACTGCATCGTTTCTAGGTAGGCCCTTTTGGCACTACTGACTCTTCCTGATGATCTGAAGAGTGGTTAAATTAACTGTACGATCATCTTTGGAGCCTTCTGCTCTTCACAGTCAATCTCCATAAGAGATACTCTTCTTCGTCTTCTACTTCACATGGGTGTGTACGCTCGTGTACACAGTTCTATGTCTCAGCTAGAGACCGTCTAATAATTGCCTCCTGCATTCGTCATCATAGCTCCTTTTCAGAGCTATCACCTATGACCTGCCTGGAACAAGAGACAAGAACAACATTTCCATGGTAACCTCCATGGAATGGTTAGTAATCAAGAATATCTCCTAGAGGAGATCAATTTCATCTTCCAGACAAGTATACCATTAACAATGAGCATTTTCTTAATGGTAATCGTACCGACAGTATGAAGGTGTACCTAAACATTTGATAGCAATAGCAAATAATAATGCTGTAAAGACTGCTATCTTAGGTACAATACTTTCTTAAGCAACAACAATATAAAATATCAAACCTGATATGCAAACCTGGAGTCTGGTGTTGTTGTCCTGCTTGCGTTTCCTTCCATCGTTCATATGAAAACACCATTGTCTAAAAGACAAATTCTTCATCCTTTGATGCCTTTGAGTGCTCTTCGGCTTCTGTTGCATGTGCATGGTGTTTCTTCTTCTCCTTTTCTTTCTCATGTTTGTGAGGACATTGTGTGGCATAATGTCCCATCTTCCTGCAATTGAAGCAGTGAACCTTTGACACATCCCTCTTACGACGTGGCTGCTTAGACCTCCTTGKAATGCCTTCTTCTCTTTCCTTTCTCTTCTTCACTTGTGCTGCAAGTGCTTGGTTTTCCTCATCATCTACCTTTTGTTTCTTGGACATCAATCTAGATTCCTCTTGAGAGCAATCTGCCCATAACTTGTCAAACTTGGGTAACTTCCTTCTTGCACAAATTCCTTGGACAAATGGGTCCCAAGAGGGAGGGAAACCATTTAGCGTAGTAGTTACTAGTTCAACATCTTCTACTGGATCTCCAATGGCTTCTAACTGGTCTTTGATTTGTGAGATCCTTGTAAAGAAGTTGGCTAACGTCTCTGACTTGTTCATAGTCACATTTCTGAGTTGATGCCGTAGGGTAAGCTTTCAACTGGTGTTCTTGCTTTCATAGAGTCTGGTTAGGGCATCAAACATCTACTTTGTAGTCTTTAGTTTTGATACATTGGGTATCAGGTGATCCTTGATTGAGTTTGTCAACATCCTCTTGGCCTTGACCTCATTCTTCTTTAACTTTGCTTTTGCTTCTTTGTCTTCGGGTTCTGGAAGCATCTTCTTGACGTGATCCAATAATTTATTCTCTTCTAGAATGAGTTGTATTCTATGCTTCCAGGATCTGAAGTTATCTGCTCCATCCAATCTATCCTCAACTCTCATATTGGTTGACATTTTCGCTAGTAGAAACCCTAGCACTGAAAAAAATCTTGATTTTTCAAACTTCACCAAACTGCACGTTGAGGGTTTCAGGGGGTGCGCTAGGTTAGGGTGCACTGCTTTGTGAAGGAATTATTCCCAACGTCCTTGGGATAGTGCTCAACGAGCTTGACAAATTATTGCAGCTACAAGGTGCTGCTGTGGCGATCTTCCTTCTAGTGGTCAAATTGTTTTGAAGGTAACCAGCTCTGATCCCATGTTAGATTTTCCTTATTTACAGAGCATTAGTGTTACTAGTGTTCTTTTACTTCGTTACCATTAACATATATATCATGTACTGAGCAGTAGCAACATAAACAAGAGACAGAAAAGAACACAAGAGATTTATCCCGGGAAAACACCAAATGGGGGAAAAACCCAACAACCTTTCTTAGATAGATTTCGTTCACAAAGCAAGTCCAATTAGATAAACCCTAGCACAAGTGCTAGCTTAACCAAAAATACCACCCCAGCTGCAGCAAAACACCATACAAAGGTAGCGCACCTCCTCAAGGAGTAGCACACAAGAGAGAGATACCAAAAGACCGAGCACGAATAAACTGTGCAGCTGCAGCTATTGCGTCACCTCCTCCAAACTTGCGCCTTGCTTCTGTGTAGCTGGGAGAGAGTGTGTGTGTGAACAAATGAGCCAAGACATCCTCTATTTATAGTCTTCCTGGCGACTAGACTGGGCCTACTTCTTCTCTGGACAAGTGTCTTTTCATTATTACTTTATTCTTCTGGGCCGACTTCTCTTCTATGGTATTTCAATATCTGTTCAATGGATCTCTTGCTTCTGAAATCTTCTCCGCATCTAAGAAAGGTCATCTAGGAGGGAAAGATCCTCCCGCAGCTACCAAAACATCAACATATATATATATATGTGTGTGTGTGTGTGTGTGTTTGTTACACCGGTTTTTATTCCCATTTTTTTGGTTAGTTTTGGTTTGGTTATGGTCCAGTTTGTAATTTGTGGACAAACCTGTTCTGACACAGTTGTGGGTTTTGATAACGAATTTCACTGCTAGTCACCAAAGCATTTGATTTTGCCACTTCATCATCAACAAGTCTATATTATATAAAGACCTTGTCCTTTCACCCCTGATGCAATCTCCTTATTGCTTGAAAGATTGTATCCAAAAATGGACTGTATTTTGTGATATCACTTTTACTGAAAACGGATTTATACTCAAACTCATGATTGCAGAATACATAAACATGAGGTTGCTAACTTTTATCTTAATTTGCAGTGTGCACATTTCCACGACCTTTTACAATGTGCTCTCTCCTGTCACCCAGACGTCCTATTTCTGACTTAGTTGTCTTCTAGAAACTCAAAATGCAGTCACTCTTGTTAGTCATATGCTTAGATGCTCCAGAATCGGAAAACCAATTTGCTGACTCACCTCCTCTCTGAGAAGCCACAAAAACATAAAAAGCTTCATCTTCTGCAAAAATCGTTGCTGCAGGTGTAGGGTACATTTTTCTGCAAAACTGCCTAGGGATCTTTAAAAAAAAGACGCTACTGGTTGCTCATGAATGTGGTTTTTTGAGCTTGGGCACAGTACATTGATGGGTTCCAAGTTTGGCATTGGCCTTCGTTGTGGAGACTTGTCATTTTGCAGTTTGATGGATAACATGCTTGGCATCCTTTTCTTTAGGGTGTGTCTATGTTTGGTGTTGAGTGTTGAGTTTATGGTACTTGCACCATGGGCTATTGATTTCCATTTTGGTCAGTTTCAAGACTAAGTACAAGATTGATTGCATTCTCATGTGTTTGATGGTTATAATCTTATAAGGTTTGACACAATTATCATGGTTTGTGGTATTAGTGAAGAATTGCAATAAGCATTGGTCTGTGAGGTCATAGGTTGAAGAGCGGTAGCTTGTTTCCTGTTGAGAAATGTAGCTCGAGCAGGAACTTCTTGCACAGGGTTTAGTGTAAACAAGCAGGAAGTGGTTCAAGACATTTTATCAGTGACCACTTAGGAAAAGTGGGAAATAATTCTATCTTGTAACTTCACTTTAAAAATAAAAGAAAAGTGAGTCTAATGTTTTGAAGTCAACTTGTCTTAGGAATCTAAATGAAATGTTCTAAAAGTTCTAGAACACTAGTGACTAAGACTAGGATTTAATCTTTAGCCGTACATCTCAAGATTGAGATAGGTGGCAGTGTAAAATTTCAGACCCCGCCCAGTTTCAAGTCTCGCTGTTTTTTATCAGTGTTTAATGCCCAAAACCCAGATTTATGACAGCCATAAATACTCAGCAAATAAACATAATTTTCAGAACTGAAACATGAGGATTCTGAACAGCATTTAATGCAGAAATAAAATATATCAGCAGCACAATATTCAGAAAAATATTTGCACAGAGATTATTGGTCTAATAGTGACCCTGGAAGAACCCAGAAGGGGAAAACCAGTGAGAGGGAATTTTATTATTTTCTGAGCCCAGAGAAAAATTCTTTTACAAGTCTTATTCTCGGCAAAAATTCACAAACTTATCTCAGAAATTTCTTCAGCAAAACTTCTTCAGAACAGCCTCAAACTGCTCCTTGATTTCTGTGCCAGAAATCCGTACTGTTGTATGGCTGTCACAACATTAAATGCTGTACGGACTGTCTAGAAAATCGTGCCCTTTTTTCTGGGTTTGTTGTACAGATTTTTCTGCAGTAAATGCACCTCGAAAACAGTGCCACACTGCCTTGAAACGCGTGTTGTCTCTCTGCTGTACGGACTGTCCTCTTTTACAGTTGTACGGCCTCCCAAAATCCATACCGTACGGTCTCAATAAAGTTGCTGTACCTTGCCTCGATTTGCGTGCTATCTTGCTGCCTTGGGATTCATGCCAATGTTCAGCAGCCTCCTCCTCAAGCTCGACCTCTCTCTCTTCTCTTGCTCTCCAAAACTCATGAAGAAAAATGCTTTAACAACCCTCAAAGGGTGCACCCTCCTTACCCTAATCAGCTCAATGACAAAGAAGGTGAAGGGTCATCTCATCCAACGGTTGAGATTAGATGAGATGAATGGTGGAGATTAAATCACTTAAGTCACCCACTTTCCCTAAGTCCAAAAAGTCACTTTTAATTTACATCTCATAAATTAAATGACTAGGGTCCACATGATGCACTTTCTCACCCCTTAGGTGCCTAGGTGATGAGAAACACTTGCCTAGGTACTTTTTAATTATTTTAACAGGCAGGTAGGATTGAGGAGATTAGTTGCTAGGATTGAGGAGATTTGTTATCTTCTGTCAAAGCATAAATAGGACAAGATAGGAGAGGTCAAAAACACACATGAGAAGACAGCAAAAGAGCTGGAAGAGGGAAGAGTGCATTCAAGGAGAGGAAGAGGCGCAGATTGCTGAAGTGACCAGCAAGTACAGCAGGCCATACAGGCCATACCACTGATGTAGTAGTCCTTTCTTCATGCACAGGCCGTGCACCCTCAGATCTGGTCATACACCGCTGTTTGAGGTGATTTAATGACCCTAGAGCTGCTGGTTCAAAGTAGGCCATCTTGTAAGCTTTGATCAAAGGAATGCAAAGCTGATTTGAAGGAGAAATCCTTGTGTATGTGTTTTATTTCTTTGCCTGTTCATTTTTCTTCTATTGTGTGATGGATGCAGTGTTCAGAAATTTAATTTTCTGCTGTTAAATAAATTCTGTCTTGAGGTATTTAGCATGAGAACATTAGGACAGCAGCCAACTAAGCTTGAAAATTTTAAATTTCCATCTATGTACATATGTCATGTTAGGTTCTTTGTCGCTTTGTTTAATATTGAATAAGGTGTCCAACCCTAGGTAAAAATTGGCAGACTTGTCGACAAGTTCTTGAAAATAGGGCATGAATTCTATACAAGCGAGGACAAAGGCTTCATCATGAGTTACAAGAGCTTGGAACAAAATTCCATCGAGTCTATGCAAGTCGAATGGGATTACTGAAAGGCACGGGTTGGCAAAGGGGATGTGAACTCACGTTTTTCTAGGCTTGGTTTAAGTTGGGATGTGTAAAGGCTGGATGGGAACCTTGGTCAGGGCCAAAATTTTGTGTGTTGCAGTTTTGTATAAGTTGGGTTTATACTTGAGTTGAAAATGGTACCTTGTTGAGAGACAAAGATCATGTGTTGAGTTGTGTTAAAAGTATTTGGGTTACGAGTACTGTGTGCATTTTTAAAGGGTGTACTAGGTTTATTAGGTAGTATGTCAAAGTCGTGGCTAACTTGGTTAGGATTCAAGGTTGAGGCAATGTTTGTATGATGGGAATTCAGAGTAGGAATGCTTTGCATGTTGTCCATAGGTTTGGCTAGGTGGCACATTATGAATATAATGATGAAAGTTGGGATTACCTTGATTAAACTTTTGATTGTTTCAAGAGCTAGTTTAGTTTATCCTAGGCTAGATACAATTACTTGTGTCATGATAGATTGGAAAGCAAGAGAATTTGCATGTGGAGAAGTATTGATAGGGAAGGGTAGGCGAGTTGTCCCCACTAGTTCTTTGGAGGGATATACCTCTTCTGAAGGTGCTAGGCTAAAGTCATTGGTTGGACCGGGACCATTGAGTTGGAAAGGAGAAGCCTAGAAATAAGGTTCTTAGCTGGAAGTAGAGCTATGATGAGAATGGGAAGGCAAGGTAACATGTTTCTGAGGCTGCATTCAAGGTTGGATGTAGGCTTGAGTTTGGATATGAGCTTGAGCATGGGCGAGGGGAACTCTAGAAATTGAGGCCTTGAGGGAAGGGATCAAGACCTCAAAGTCGGGATCACTGTTGGACATCAGGGTTGACATTGGTTGATATGCATTTAGACATATTGATAGGAATTCTAACACATGGAACTCCCATGGTGTATAGGTAAAATTCTAAGGTGGGAACTACTTTGGAAAGTAGTTTGTGAGAAGGTTGAGGAGATGGAAGGTGTCTTCAACTTGGGTAAGAAGGTAAAAGGGGGAGGACATTCTAGAGGGAAAGGCGGGAGGACAAGCGATCAAAAGGTTAAGGCTTCCTTCACTTTGGGGAGAAGGGTTGAGGCAAAAAGAAGAAATTAACTTCCCTTAAGAGAGGAAACGTTGGGTTGTTTCTCTTGGGAGAGAAAGTTTGAGTACAAAGCATGAAAACATACCTTTTTGAAAACTGTAAGAGAGGGGCAATAAAGGGGTATTGGAAAACTCCCATAGTAGCATGCCAACTCCTTACTAAAGAATGCTATCCTAGATAGGATGAGTAGTCTAGGTAGATGGAGTGGTCACCTCGTTTTGGGTGAAACCAAGAAAAATGGAGAAGAAAGGAGAGGTAGGTGCATTGAGTTGATTAGGGATTAATCTTATTAATGAACCTATGGCTGTTTGGGGACCGATTTTATCTTATTTATCAATGAATATATGAATAAATAAGTTATCTAAGAATTGAAAATGAGAATGAAAGGAAGAAAGTAAAACTGGTTTATAAATCCCTTTACTTTTGGTTCCTAGCTAGCCTAGTTAACTACCAAAGCTGAAAACAAGAATGTAATGACAAAAGTAAACTTTATCTTTCCCATTTGGTCCAATTGCAAACAATTAACAACAAGAATTAGGGTTTATGTTTGCTTTCCTCTTGATGTGCAAGTAGTCAAAGAGAAAGAAAGGGTGATTTAACCTCTTAATTGGGTGAAAACCCTTGACTAGGTTTGACCAGGGTGAAGAACTTAGAAGAGATGTGATGACTACACTCATTTGCAAAAATCCCTTAAGCATGAGGAAAATTCTTTTAATTACAATATGAAGCAGAAACCTTAGAGTGCAAAAACACTAAAGTGGAAACCCTAAACCCGAGAGCTGAGGTGGAAAAAGGAAGGTGGGCCCCGAAATGCTAAGTTGGAATGTCACCTTCTTGGGGCCATAACTTTCACATACGAACTTTGATTCCTATAGTCCCTCTCCAAATAGTCACCAACTTATTAAATCACCATGAACATGTGTACCAATGAAGGGTGCACTGTAATAAAGTGTTGTACCATGTAAATAAAAGATGTTCTCCCTAGCAAAACCCCACCAAGATAACACCAAAACATAAATCCTAACCTAAGGTGCACCACCACCAAGGGATTATTACATCAAATGTCATCATCCAACCTTAGGAAAAAGGTTAGATCACCATCAAATTATATGTAATACCTGTTAGAATTAGAGAAGTAATGCAGAACAGAAAAGTCTTTTAAAATTTTAGTTAGAAGAGCAACTAGAATACATCCATAGATCCTGAACTGTTAACCTTAGAAAGAAAAACCAATTTTCGAGTACACACAATACTCAGATTTGAACAGACTAAAACTCAACCAGTGATCTATCTGTTAGTCAGTAAACATTAGATCATCAAAACAGAAACTAGTACTGATACAAACTTACTGGATCTGGTGCAAATTTAATTCAAGGATAGATCTAATTAATAGATCTAATTTAGAACTAAAGAAACTGATCTAAACAGTGGATCTGAAACAGATCTAAACTAGAAGCAAGATTCAGATAGAAAGGACAAATAGATCTAAGTTTCAGAAAGCAGATCTAATCAATGATAACCTTTAGAAAGTAAGGAACAACTTACAGATCTAACTAGTGGATCTTACCTTGAAGACTTACCTCAAATTACTGAAGGAGTGTAGCCACACATAGGTGATGAAGATCCATTGAATATATGCTCAGAAAAAGTCAGGATCATAGATCTACCATATAGGTTAGATCTCTTTCCAAGGGATGAAAGGACTTTCTTTGTCACCAGGAGGAGAAACCACTTGAGACACCACAGAAAATTTCTGTGATCAAACCCTTATACACACAGAAATTTCCAGCAAGTAAAACCCTTGTGCCAAGGGGTATGACTGTCTTGAATAAACAGTCTATAGGCTGCGGCTCAAGAGGACAGGGACAAATCTGCTAGAGAGAGGCGACGACTCAATGGGTAGAGGCCAGATCTGTGTAGGAGAGGCCATGGCCCAATGGAGGGAGGCAAGCCTGTGTAGGAGAGGCCACGACTCAACTAGAAATACCCTAAAAGATGATGGCAGCTTCAGACTTCAAATGCACAGGCAACTACACCATAAAAACAGTCCAGCAATAGCCCTTGCATCATCCCCAAACCAGAAGTAGACAACAATAATTCTGAGACTGAAACTTGACCAGAATAGGAGGCTGAAAATATCACTAGACAATCACAGTCGCTGTTGCAAGAGAGGCCGCAGCAAGCAAGGAGGAAGTCCGCTCACCTTTGGAGGAATAACATAAGAGTATCTAAAATGAGGAGGGGTAGGTCTCTTTTTATACTTTAGGCTAAGGCTTAGGCTAGGGGTTTTGGTAAAGATAATAATTAAAATTAACATATTTAATTAATATAAATATTAATTAAACATGTTATAAATTAAACATTTAATTAATATTTTCATATTGACCCCTAAAGCAAAAATACAAAACCCCAAATAA
>ML782712.1:1090476-1103617 GCA_009831015.1 Picea engelmannii
GTGTGGGAGCACCCCCAAATTTTAGGGAAATTCAGGGGGTATGGGGGGATGTCGAGGTCCCTAGCAAGGGGTCCTTGTCTCTAAAATTATAAAAATAAAAATAATAATGATAAGATCCCAACGATAACAATTTATCCCATTCAAATTCATCATTGTGCAATCCGGTGGAAACACTATAATCTTGCCAATCCTAATATCCTGAAAACTGTTAAGTTTGCTGAATTCTGAATGGGATATGAAATTCTACTTTTTCCATATGAACTTTGACGAGGTTGGAACCACTCAAACATTCTAAAACAATTAATGGTTATGTTAAAAATTTAAGTAAAAGTGATATTCTCCTTTATCTTCCATTCTCCTTTAAGTGACATTATCCTTTATCTTCCATTCTCCTTTAAGTGACATTCTCCTTTAAGTGACATTCTCCTCTATCTTCCTTGTCTATCCTCCTTTATCTTCCATTCTCCTTAAAGTGACGTTCTCGTTTATCTTCCTTGTCTTTACTTTTACTTTGAGAATTTAATATTACCATTAATTACCAAGGTCACAAACTCCTCAAAACTCTATCCCCTATCTTTGTTTGCCGTAAAGAGTTGCTAGACAAAAAATCAGGGGGGAGGGTTTCTCAGGTGTACCCCTTTTGGGAGGGGGGCCGCCTAGACATGCTCCTTTTAGATAAACACATCCCCCACATTTGGGAAATGTTTCCCCAAGTGTCCCCAAACGGGGGATGTGGGGAAATGTTTCCCCAGACACCCCTAGCCCCCAGAGCGTGAGAAACGTGGGGGGTGCGCCCCCTACCCCGGGGGATGCCTCCCCATGGAACACTGTTTATTTTCCCACAAGGTTCCCAATCTCTTCTAGGGTCTCCTCATCCCACTAAAAGAGTGGAATGAATGGAAAATATATCGATACTAAAACTATAGAAGGAATTTCTTCTTCGAGATCAAAGCTCAAAGACCAACGATTGAGGTATAAACAATTTGCCCCCATGAACCAAGGTTCCCTTCTGAAAATCCTGTCATGTTCTTCCTTGTACTTAAGAGGAAGGAAACAAAATCCCTTCCCACTGTAAAAATGACTTATTGAACCTTGGATCAATGGAGATCGATGCAATTTGAAAAAGTCTCAAGAGTCTTTGGGGTGGGTCACAATTTGTTGAACTTTCTGATGAGAGCATTCTCAAGAAAGTGAATTGCTTTGCTAATAGGGGCATATGAATTTACAAAAATATGGGAAAAAGCCTTTTCTAAGCAGTGACGGTAAAGCAAAAGGAGTTTTGGATCTAATTAATTCAGATGTGTGTGGACCTATGTCAGCCACTTCACTTGGCGGGAAATGAAAAGCTCATCACTGATTGCAAGAAGAAGCTTGCTTCAGAATTCAAAATGAAAGATCTGGGTCAGATGCACTATTTCCTAGATCTGGGAGTGTGGCAAAATCCATGTGAGATTTGTCTTAGTCAAGGAAAATATGTTGTGGAAATTCTAAATTGTGGAATGATGGATTGTAAATCCATGACTACACCTATGGCGAAAAATCCAAAGTTATTATGTGATACTTCATCAGAGATAGTGGATGCCACTTTGTATAGGCAAATGATTGGTTCGTTGATGTGTTTAACGAACACAAGGCGAGACATATGTTTTTGCTGTGAACACTTTAAGTCAGTATATTGTTGAACCCATACATGTTGATTTGATCGCAACAAAACATGTGATGAGATACTTGAAAGGTACCATTGAGTATGGTATCAAGTATGATGCAGATTGTGAGTTCAGACTACAGGGATACTCTGATTCAGATTGGGCTAGTAGTGTCACAGATCGTAAGAGTACATGAGGATGCTGTTTTAGTTTGGGATCAAGTATGATCTCATGGTTTAGCAAGAAGCAAACCAGTATTGTGCTCAGTACAGCTGAGGCAAAATATATGGCAGCATGTTTAGCATGTACTGAAGCTGTATGGCTACGGAAATTACTTTCAGGATTATTTGATATTGAGTTAGATGCTACTAGTATCTGTTGTGACAATCAGAGTTGCATAAAGTTGTCAGTGAACCCCGTGTTTCATGACAAATCAAAGCATATTGGAATCAAGTATCATTTTATCCATGATGTCGTAGAAAAGGGAGCAGTGAAGCTTCATTATGTGGCTACCAATGAGCAAGTTGTAGATGTGCTAACCAAACCTCTGTCAAAGGTGAAGTTTGAGTACTTCAGAGACAAACTTGGACCGGTCTCTCGTAAGAGAGAGTAAGGAGCTGCATATGGGATTCTGGTGACAGTAGCGGGGCAAGTCATTTACATGTATTATGTGGGCTATTCTATTTTATTCTTATCCTGTATGAAAAAGGACGGGCTCTAAGATTACTCATCTAGTATATGAAAGGACTGGCACTGAGTAAGACTGTTCTTGGTGAACTATATAACTTCCTCTGGCATATGGTTAGTAGGACAATTCTTGGTGAACTGGAAAAACAATTCTTAGTGAACTGAGTGAATAAAAATCCTGTAATGACATCAGTGTGCTCACCAGAGATGCTACTGATCCCAATGCTAGCTATGGATACAAAACTTCTCTTGATGAACAGATTCTACATGGATCAACAAGTCGATAGCCAAGTAAATACAAATGGATGTAACAATTGGTACTAGGAAAATACCTTCCTTGCTAAGAGGGAGTGTTGAATCATATAGCTTTGGAAGCTATTTTCCCTATTGTAACTAACCATGTAAATAAAGTTTTGATTTAGTGTTAACTTTATGTCAAGCATCAAACACATGAGAAGTGTCAACCTTATGCCAAGACAATCATATGCCACGTGTCAACCTCATAGCACTTCTAAGAGAGCTTCTTAGGGCGGTTGTAGTGGCCAGCTTAGGGAGGTTGCTTAAGAGCGCTGCTTAGGGCTGTTGGAGTGGCCAGATTAGGGGGGCTGCTTAGGGTGGTGGTATGACAACTGTTATACAACTGTCATACAATCCTAAGACAACAGTTTAGGGCAGCCTCTAGAAGAGACAAATGAAGTGACGTTTGGGAGCATTAGGAGGTGGCTCTTGGGAGCTTTAGGAGGTGGCTCTTGGCAGGCAAAGGAGTGTAGGTATGAAAGTTGTTATACAACTGTCATACATTCATAGGGGGTTGCTTAGGGCAGCCAAACCAACTTATAAAAATGGGCATACACTTAACATTTGGATACCTTTGTTTTGCTGGAGTCTTTTGCTGAGGCAAGGCATCTATTTGCTGAAGTATTTTTCTGGTATATGACTGATATTTGCTGGAATCTTCTGTTGGTATATGGCTTCTAGTTGTTGGAGTCTTCTGCTGGTATATGGCAGCTAGTTGTTGAAGTATATTCCTGATACAAGCACTCTATTCTTGCTGAAGTCTTCTGCTATTCCTTGCTGATATAAGGCTGCTACAAATACTGTGTTAAAGCTGCCATAAGTCTGCTACAGCAAGAAGGAAAGTCAGTTATCTTTTGGTGATTTTGTCAAGATGTTACTGTAACTGTTAGTTCAGCTATTTGTGAAGTTTGTAAGTGCTGAAACAGAGGTATTGTTTCAGCCCTTTGAGTCTTAGCTAGTTACTTTAAAGTCTTGTACTGGTATTGTACTTTGTTGAAGAATCTAAAGAGAAGTTTTGGCCTGGTTTTCTACCCCAAGAGGGTTTCCCAGGGTATACTTGTGTTCTCTCTGTGATTGTCTCACTTTCAGTGATCCTCATATATGCAAGATGTATTGGTATGTTGGTTGTATGATGTAAATTTTTTACATTTACCTACATGCGTAAGCTTTTCAATAGTGTTCACTGGAAAGAAGCCATAAGTCAGTCACTTGAGGATTTTTGGTTGTCCAGTGTTTATACATGTTCCCAAGGAAAAGAGAATGAAATTGGAACCTTCAAGAAAGAAGGGCACATTCGTTGGATACAGTGATACTTCAAAGGCCTATAAAATTTACATTCCAGGGAAGAGACAGATTGAGATCAGCCGGGATGTAACATTTGACGAAGATGAAGCCTTCAGAAGATCAAGGGAATCTCACATGGATGAGGACCAAATAGAGCAAGAGGCTCCCAAAGATGCAATCATGGTAGACTCTACACCTGAAGATACCATCCCAAAAGTTCAGAATGATATGGTAGAGTCAGAAAGACCCGTAGATCTACCTGAAGAAGCTGTGACTACCAGGAAGAGATCAACTTGGCTTTGGAACACCTTGTAAGAAGTCGAAGGACATGCAGCTCGCAAAGGCTCCTTTAGAGAGAGCAAGAGACCACACAAGTTCTCCAACTATGTGGCACTAATGAGCAACATCATTGATTTAGAACCTTCCACTTTTGAAGAAGCTGCTGAGAAGCCAGAATGGAAGGATGCCTTGATGGAGGAGTATCGGTCCATCATGAAGAATGATGTATGGGAGGTCGTTCCAAGACTAGAAGGGAAGTCAGTTGTGACTTCCAAATGGATCTACAAGATCAAGCATGCTGCAGACAACAACATAGGGAAGTACAATGCAAGGTTTGTGGCTAGAGGGTTCTCCCAGAAAGAGGGAGAAGACTATGATGAAACTTTTGCTCCTGTAGCAAAATAAGATCAATCATTGCGATTGCTTCCGCAATGGGATGGAAATTACATCAGATGGACGTCAAGACTGCTTTCTTGAATGGTGCAATAGAGGAAGAAGTGTACATAGAACAACCACAAGGCTTTGTGATACATGGGAAGGAGTCCCATGTGTGCAGACTGAAGAAGGCCTTGTACAGACTGAAGAAAGCACCCAGGGCGTGGTATGCCAGGATAGATGGATATTTGATGAGCTTGGGATTTACCAAGAGTGAGGCAGATCCTAATCTTTACTATAAGGTTGAGGATGGATGGCCATTGATCTTGGTTCTATATGTAGATGCCTTGTTTCTAACAAGGGACAAGAAGCTCGTTGATGGGTGTAAGAGGGAGCTCACTTCAGAGTTCGAGATGAAGGATCTAGGTTTGATGCATTACTTCTTGGGATTGGAAGTGTGGCGGAGATCAGATGAGATTTTCCTTAACCAAGGAAAATATACTGTTGATATCCTGAAGAAATTCGAGATGGATTGCAAGTCCATAACCACACCTATGACGATAAATTTGAAGCTCTTGAGTGACAAATCTTCAGATTTGGTGGATCCCACGATGTACAGACAGTTGATTGGATCCTTGATGTACTTGGTTAACACCAGGCCAGACATATGCTTTGCAGTGAATACCTTGAGTCAACACATGGTTGAAACTTGAACCTAGACAAGTACATTGGATGGCAACAAAGCATATGTTGAGGTACCTTTGTGGTACGGTTGGATATGGATTGAGATATGTCTCAAGTTGAGATGTGAAGCTGCAGGGATATACAGATTCTGACTGGGCATGGAGTGCAGTGGATCGGAAGAGTACTTACAAATGCTGTTTTAGTCTGGGATTAGGCATGATCTCATGGTTGAGCAAGAAGCAGACATCAATGGCACTCAGTACATCAGAAGCATAGTATATTGTAGCAAGCGTGGCAAGCCGTGAAGCAATGTGGCTCCAGAAGTTGATAGCCGGGATATTTGATCTAGAATTGAAGCCAACTTTGATACATTGTGACAATCAAAGTTGCATGAAGCTTATCGAGAAACCTGTATTCCATGACAGGTCTAAGCATATATAGATCAAATATCATTACATCCGGGACATGGTGCAGAGAGGAGCTGTGGAGCTTCAGTACATATCCACGAACGAGCAGATAACGGACATCCTCACCAAGCCCTTGTTAAGAATGAAGTATGAGTACTTCAGGGACAAGCTTGGAGTGTTGCCGAATGTCCACCCTCGTTGAGAGGGAGGTGTGTTTTTTCTTCTCATGCCGGCTAACCCCTCTAGCCAAGGGTTCCTTGGATCAGTCACGTGAGGTGACTGAGGGGGTAATGCACTGTCGGACCCGCTAAGAGAAGAAACATCACACACATAGTCGTAAGACTATGGCGGAGGCTGTGTGACTCCGGAGAATAGCTATGTGCTACTTCGGTTGATGTGTTCCACTGGTGGAGGTTGTGTGACTCCAGACAATAGCTGTGTGCTACTTCGGTGGATGTGTTCCACTGGTGGAGGCTGTGTGACTCCGGATAGTAGATGTGTGCTACTTCGATGGATGTGTTCCACTGGCGGAGGCTGTGTGACTCCGGACAGTAGCTGTGTGCTACTTTGGTGGTTGTGTATCATTGGCGGAGACTGTGTCTCTGGACAGTAGCTGTGTGCTACTACAGTGGATGTGTTCCACTAGCAGTGATTATGTGTCACTGGACAATAGTTGTGTACTACTTGGCAGTAGTTGTGATCTATTGGATGACATTGTAGTAGTTGTGTGCTACTAGTTGATTGTCATGGAGATTACCAGATCGTTTGGATGTAGCTGTGTGTGCTACCGTTTGATCACAGAGACTGTGTCTGATGATTCGAGCTACCAAAGGCATTGTAGCAGCCGTGTGCTTTCTAGCAGATTGCAAAGTAGTCAGTGGACTACCAGATGAAGACATCGTGAAAGATGCCTCCCTAGCTAAGAGGGAGTGTTGATGTTTTGGTAGCTGCAGAAGGATCTTTCCCTCCTAGATGAACTTTCATAGATGCGGAGAAGATTCTGGAAGCAAGACATCCATTGGACAGATGTTGACATACCCTAGAAGAGAAGTCGGCCCAAAAGAATAAAGTATAATGAAAAGACACCTTCCCAGAAGAGAAGTCGACCCAGCTAGAAGGACAAGAAGACTATAAATAAGGAGGTGCCTTAGCTCATTTGTTCACTCACTCAAACTCTCCTAACTACACAGAAGCAAGGCGCAAGTTTGGAGGAGGTGACGCAGTAGCTGCAACTGCACAGTTTATTATTACTCATTCTTTTGGTATCTCTCTCTTGTGCGCTACTCCTTGAGGAGGTGCGCTACCTTTGTATGATGTTGTTGCTGCAGTTGCGGTGGTATTTTTGGTTAATCTAACACTTGTGCTAGGGTTTATCTAATTGGACTTGCTTTATGGATTCTATCTAAGAAAGGTTGTTGGGTTTTTTCCCCCATTTGGGGTTTTCCTAGGATAAATCTCGTGTTCTTTTCTGTCTCTTGTTTATGTTGCTACTGCTCGGTACATGATATATATATGTTAATGCTAACAAGTAAAAGAACACTGGTAACACTAATGCTCCGTTAATAAGAAAAAATCCAGCAGGAAAGCATATGATAGTTGTGTGCCCTCGGTAGAAGGAAGCCTTCTACCTCACAGATTGATGTTGAAGTATTCCCTCAAGATGGAAGGATGGAGAAGATTGATTAAAGTGCGGGGATAGGGATGCTTAAAACCAATGTTGCAAACATCGTGTTGGCGAATATATCATCGAGGGTATAGAAAGAAACTTATTGGCAACATCGAGGAAAATTGGAAAATATCAACAAACTTAAAAAATACATAAATATTCATTTTTTTTCAATTTTTTAAACATCTAAAGCAACCCCCTCCTTGTAGCTCTTTTATGGGCAAATGTAATACTGAGTAGCCCCATTGTTCTCAATCCCTTCATTTCCCTCTTCAAAGCGAGCAAAAGAATCTCATGACTTGGCCAATATTTTCCATTTTCTCGTGATATTTTGTCAATGTGATATTTTCAAAATTTGAAAAATCTTGATTTTTTCCAATGATAATATCGAGCTGAGAGAATTGCGATATATCGTGATGTTGGCGATATATTGTCGATATTTGCAACAATGCTAAAAACCACCATGAGATGCAATCTCCAAGCTCAAAAGTAAAGAGGGAAGACTCAAACTAGCTAGTGAAGGATATAAATAGCAGTTCCAACACCTCCTTGCATGAGGAGGATCATGGAAACAAGAAACCAATAGATATCCAAGAGCATGTTGTAAGTATAGCTAGTGTACATGAATTACATACAAGAGTGTATTGATAGATCCAATAGATGAATGGAAGAAGAGATCAAAACAAGAGGAGTGGTCTGTTTATGCCGTACTTAGCCCTTAGGGAGCGATTCCAATGTTGTCCATAATTCTAAGGCACACCACTCTCCTTTTGATTGTCTAATTGTGGGTTTTGAATCCTTAACCATAGGAGGAAATCAACGAACCACGAGTGTTAAAACAAAAATTAATCCTCTATATTGCAAGGAAAAATTGAGAATTAATGTTAATGCTACAAAGGTGCTGTAAGCACAAAATCACCTATGGTAAGTAGAGCACCAAAGAGCAAAAGAGAAGTATCAAAGTTGACCAGTTTTAACCATATAATATGAGTGCACCCACCAATGAAGGGGGGTGCCTGTTGTCCCAAAGTGTGTTTCTAACTGCCTTGAGCAATATTTGGGGCCACAATAAATGCCATGTTGCCCAACAATGACCGAGTAGGCTAGGAAAGGACGCAAATGGGAGCTTATGTGGCCAAAAGCGATCAACCAGGGCATGGGACCAAGGAAAAGATGAAGGGAGACCTCCTAGGCTCCTTTTGATCCAAAACAAATTAAATGATACCTTAAGATCAATTAGGGGCCCCAAAATCATCTATTCGGACTGTAGGAGGGACACTCAAAGAAGGGGACTTTAGTGCTTGTGAGATCATGACAGAAATGGGTAGGATTCCTTGTGTAGTCCTAGGGTGGGTTTGTGTATAGCTAATGTGTAATGCAAAAAACTTTATGGTGGGTTCATGTATGGCTTGTACAAAGTGCAAAATCTAATAAACTGTAGGAACCAATGGAGATCCTGATTTTGTTTGGCATGTGATCTCTTGAGAAGGCAATCCAAACTCTTAAATGTGTGTTGAAGTAGTTTTATTAGCATTTTTCAATCTTTAAAATCTCTCCGAGTTAAGAATTTTTGTAATAAAATTCCATAAAGTGGGATCCAATCCTTGGACTTTAAGCTGTCGAGGTTCATTATATTCATAGTTACCAGACTTGGCTTGGCAAAAGCCACAGCGAGGCAGAAGAGTCAAGAGTTTGACTTGGACCAAGAAAAACTCAGCAAGGGAGAAGAGTCAAGAGTGACTCAGATCAAGAAAAACTCAGCAAGTAGTAAAATAAACAAAATGACATGATTTGGAGGTTATATAGACACCTTGGTGGGTTTGATTCGGTTGGTCCTAGTTATACTCACGATTAATTGGGGGTCAAACTTTGACTAATGATTTATTGTGAGTATAACTTGGTCAACGCGAGCTTGACTCACCTTGAGCTGGAAAAAATCATTTTGATCCGAAATGAGTTAGAATTGCAATTCTGTGAGTATAACTTGCTATTCCTGTTGCATGGAATACATATTTTCAAGGAAGCTATGTTAATGTTTGAAGATGATGGAGAGCCCTTTAGCAATGGCCTTTCACATTTCCAATAAATTTTTAAGAGTCTTCTTAGCCATATTTGTTTCTTTTAAAAAATTTCCATCACCCAAATATCTGAAAACATCATACTAAATGTTATTATTTTTCCATACGTTACCAACCCAATCCTCAGTCCTTTTTTTTGGAAGAAACAGAACCCAAAGCTAATGGAAATACACTGTAGGAATTCAGACAGTATTCTTCCTGACTCACTTCATCTTTGTCAAGGGATGAGACATAGAATCTCTAACCTGGATCCTCTTGTTGGTGCGCTCCTTCCCCTATTGCTCACAGCCTCTCCATTCTCACTGCCATTACCTGCAACAACAGCTGTTTCAATTGGGGAGGAGGAAGAAACCGAAGCATTAAATCTTTCTTCAGTGAGTCCTCACTAATTGCTTATTGTTTCCACTTATCCCTCTATTAGCATCTTCCCTCTCCTCATTATCATTGCACATTGCTGCCTCTTAAGGACATTAACTAAAAGGTGGGTTAACTCGTAAGGCTCACCTGTCCTCTCAGGATATCATGAAGCCCTTAAACTTCCTCTCCCTCTTGCTACATTTGATCAAGATTGTTTTCTCTTTCAGAAGATGCAATTTCAATTTTCAGTTTCCAGTCTGTTTTGTCTTAACCACAGATCAATTTTACTGGTAGCGTTTGACTGGCCAGATCTCTCTGTGTGGAAATGTGAGACATACTAGTTTTCCAGTATGATTTTAGCTACTTATGGTCGAATTTATCATGCCCTTGCTTTTGGTGGTTCATGTTTCTCCATCTTGTTCATTACTGGCAATTGTGATATTTTTTGTTCCCGAGGATCTTCTCATGTTCTGTCTGTGCTCATTGCAGGCAGCAGAGCTGGAAATTGAAGCGTATCCTGTATTAGATGAATTGACCTCAAAGATCAGCACACTGAACTTGGAGCGTGTTCGGAGACTGAAAAGTAGGCTTGTTGCATTGACTCGCAGGGTTCAAAAGGTGTATATCCTGAAGATTTGCATGTTTCTCCATCGTAATAAACATTATTACATAATGGATTATAACTGGCATAATTTCTACTGCAGGTCCGAGATGAGATAGAACAGCTTATGGATGATGATGGAGATATGGCTGAGATGTATCTAACTGAGAAAAAGGAGCGAATGGAGGCTTCCTTTTACAGAGATCAATCTTTATTTGGTTACAGTTCTATTGGAACTGGGGCTTCAGTTTCAGCCCCAGTTTCTCCCATATGTTCTCCAACTGATCCTCGGAAGTTGGAAAAAACTCTAAGCTTAGCACGAAGCAGGCATGAAAGTATGAAGGATTCTGAAAACAATGATGAACATATTCAGGAGCTAGAAATGTTACTCGAGGCTTATTTTGTGGTTATTGACAGTACTCTGAACAAGCTAACATCAGTAAGTGGTTATAATAACCTGGATTACTTAATCAGTGCATCAATTTCTCACGACTTAGAACTTGCAAAATAGTCCGACAAACATATTTTATTCAATGCAAGTTTTTATCTAATTTCTGATCTTATGGTGTTCAGCTGAAGGAATATATAGATGATACAGAGGATTTCATAAACATTCAACTGGTAAGTTTTATGTTTGGTCTGAGTTTAGGTTGTATGATGTATCAATACCTAGCAACTAGTATTGAATCTTTCCATTGCATAAATCCTTCCAGGTTCTCTTCATTGGCTCATATTCCCCCACTTGGCCAGGGGTTGCAATTTGGCAAGATAATTAGCATCTTTTCTGTTAGATGTCTGGGTCAGTACACTTAGGATTGGTTGTCATGACTCATATTACTTTTATATTTTATTGACTTTGTTTTGAGGTGTTTCTAATGTTTAAGAATTTCCCTTGACAGGACAATGTTCGGAACCAGCTGATACAGTTTGAACTGTTGCTCACAACGGCAACCTTTGTCGTTGCTATATTCGGAGTTGTGGCAGGAGTTTTTGGCATGAATATTCCAATTGATCTGTTTGACGAACCTAAGGCTTTCAAGTGGGTTCTGATAATAACTGGAGTTACTGGGTTCATCATTTTTTTCTCTTTTCTATGGTTTTTCAAGCATCGACGGTTGATGCCACTGTAAGCTTCTGTATTATAGCCTGGTTAAAAGTATGGAAAATTATTTATGGGGAGATGGTGTCTCAGACTGGTTCTTCTATATTGACAAATGTGAAATGCAGTAATTTATTGGATTTTGGATGAGCAGCACGGTTTAGAACAATTCCTTTTCCTAGTTGAGCTCACGTTTCTGCGAATTAGCCGTGCTACTGAACTGAAGTCTCAGATATAAAATAAAGATTTGAATGTAGGGTTGCTGCATACTGCAATCCCTCAAATTCATGAGGATCAAGCAGAGAAGCTCATCATCCTCATTATTTAGTTTTCAGGTCAATATTGAATATTCTTCTCGGTGCATTTGTATTACAAAGAATAACTGCATCTGTATTACAAAGAATAACTAAGTGTTGTTCTGGTGTTTAATCAACTGAAAATTGATTCTTCCAATAAACTGTGTCCTAGATGTGTTTGGCATTTTTTGTTAGTCTTCATGGACATTGGATACCATTTCTCTCAGTTCAGGATATGATGTCCATTATTAATTTATTCATTAGACATAGATATTTTCTTAGCATGTATAGTTGATTTTTCATTTCTTGGGACACTATCTCAAACATATGCTTTTGAGTTGTAAAATCCTTTTTGGCATCTGTTTGACTTTTTCTCTACCAGTAAGGCGTTGACTGCAAATATACCTAGGAGGTTAGAGTACACCCAACAATGTTAAAAGAGGAAGCCCTATTAGAATGACATGGAATAATGTTGGCCTCAAAATAATTAAGGTTCCATATGTGCGTCCTTGAAAACGTAGAAGGTTTTTTTAGTCATAAAAGGTGAAAACAGTAAGAGGAAGTCATCATCTCCATCACAATAAATCCTTATGTATTTGTTTATAGTATTCCCCAAATCGGTTTTGTTAGAAACAAGTATTAAGGAACACCCAATCAGTTGTTGCCCCTTCAAAGTTGCTAGCTATGTATGGATTCTTCCATCCTCAACATTGGAAAAGAGGATAGATTGCAGGGCATCAGCCATTTTAAAGTATATAAACTGTCAAATTCCTGCTATGTTGGACCTGGTGCAGATGCAACAGATTCTAGATTCTTTGGGAGTTTTGTTTTTTATTTGCATATGTGAAATTTTTAAAGGCGGCAAATGATGCCATAATTTAGAGGGATTATTGCAATATAGAAATACTATGCAATTTTGTTTTTCATTTCCCCTTGTACAAGAATAAGACAAAAGATTGCAGACTTCAGTTTTGATTTCAGAAATATCCCAGCTGACTTTTGGATATTCCACTCGTCTTTTATTTTTCCCAGCATTTGACTGTGTTATTTTTCGGGGTTATACCCCTTGAAATTAATTTACCTCCCTCTTCAAAAATGGAAAGAAAAAATCATTGTTCCTTAGATGTCCATTACGGCCAACAGATAATAAGTACAGCAAGATGGTCAAGAATAGCCATACAACTACTGTTTGGGAAAAAACATAGCTAGAGAAAAAAATGCATGTTATAATTTCAAATTTGAGACTTGTTTTGGTCATGGATGATTTTAGGGGCTAAATTTCGCTCATGGGCTAATTTTCCATGGCTTTTCCAAAAACGAGATTCGTTATTTTAAAAATGATTTGCCCAAATTCTATAGGATAAAATTATTTTACCTTAAAAATC
>ML782712.1:1120015-1200522 GCA_009831015.1 Picea engelmannii
AAGCTCTATACTTCATAGACATGATTTACAACAGGGCTCGACCTTGGGGACATCATAGTAGGGAGGTCGAGGATACAAGCATGAAGTATGACCATTGGAATGGTGATGGTTTTAACACTCAACTGACAAAGGAGGTTGATGTACGAGGTACGTTAAGTTGCTCGACCATTGTGACTATTATAGGTTTGGTATAGGTGTAGTACTCTTACATGATGGTTTACCCATCACCTTTGAGAATGACAAGTTGATTGACAAAGATAAGCACATGTCCAAATACAACAAATAGATGTTGTCCATTATTCATGCAATGGATAAGTGGCTTCAATTTATTTTAGGTTCCAATTTATTCATTAAAATTGTCATCTTAGTCTCAAGAAAATATTGACACGAGGTACTTTAATAGAGAAATAAAAGTGGATTTCCAAGCTCCAAGCCTATGACTTTGAGATATTCTCTGACAAGGGTAAGGATAATATTGTTGTTGATGCCTTATATTGGCATTGATGAGAAACCCACATATTTTAAATCCAAACTGCTCGTGTACAAAATCTCCTCACATACTACATACAAGATCCCCTTATAGTTCATCTTTAGTTGGACATTCTTGATGGCAAGAAGGGCCAACCTTCAAATATAAAAAATGGAATTATCATGTTGAAAAATCACATCTATTTTTAGCCCAATATCCCATTCTTACATAGGCCCTTCAAAATGGACATGCTTCTCTCTTGGTGGGTCATGTGGGTTTCCACAAAACTTATTAAAATATCTCCTCTATATTTAATTGTCCAAAACTAAAGTTTGATGCTGAGAAAATTGTAATTGAATGTGCCACTTGTCGATGCAACAAAGTGGAAAATTTTCCTTATCCAAATCTTCTTAAACCTATCCACAACCAAAAGTGCAATATATATCCATGTATTTCATCACTGACCTACCACTTTCTGAAGGTAAGGATGTTATCTTCATGGTGGTTGATCATTTAACTAAGTATGCTCATTTTGTTCCCTTGACCAAAAGCTTTATAGCTTTAGGGGTGTTGATTTATTCCTTAGGAATGTTTATAAGCTCCATGTATTACTCCATTGTAGCATAGGTGATGAAGATCCCAAGTTTATCAATAAATTTTGGCAATAGATTTCGAAATTAGCAAGGACCACCTTTAATATGAGTATTGCATATCTCTTTCAAACGGATGGTTACACTAAGGTAGTTAACAAGTTCATAGAAGGATACCTTCAAATGTACACATGGAATAAGAAGGGTAAATGGGTCAAGTGCTTACAACTTGTAGAATATTGGTATAATACTATTGTTGGCGCACTATTATAAGACCCTAGGTTCAAGTTATTCAGCCAACAAAACCCTTTAGATACCGGCCCTTTCGACATCACCTGCATGCAAGTGAAGTATCACCCAAGGCATCTACTAGGGCTGCAGGAACCAAGTTTCTGCATGGATGAGGGGATGTGAGGCTATCAACATAACCATTAATACTTATTCACCATGTGTGCATTATCCTTATTTAAAATCCTTTTATCAGTCAACAAACCCTATGTGTGGATTCCATTAACTAACAGTTCATTACTTTTACCATAACAATTGTGCAACATTAACCCATATAAGATTCATTCAGTACCCTAAACCCTAGTGTGCAGAAACAATATAAAATAGATCACGACATAACCAACCCACTGAATCATTCATTATTATTTTGCATCAACCATATGTTAACCATATATATACTAATCATTCATGAACATAACATCCATGAATAATCACATCAACAAAAACATTAGACATGATTTTAATGTGGTTCACCCAATCCTTGGGATGCGTCCACAACAGTTGGCTTCTCATATTAGTCTTCATGCAATAATCACCTCAGGCCTACACATTATGCTTACAAAAGATACAACATATTGTAATCCCCAAACCTGCCTAGATGCTCTGCAATGCAAGCCTATCTCTACAAATTCTCATATATGCTCCTATCCTTGAAAGATCTTCCCCAAAACCTCAAGCATAAAATATCTTCATCACTCATGAACAACCTAATCTCTTATTCTTAGCCAACCTAATATTCCCCAACCCTTTACATATTTATACAAATAAGTAGGGATCAAAACCCTAATGGTTCATAACAACTTATCCCCAAAACCCTAATGTGTCATAACCGTTTTTCCTACTTTTGCGCCGATCTATTTCTTTTCTTGCTTTTGCGTCAATCTGCTGCTTTTCCCGCTTTTGTGCTGAACTGCTGCTTTTCCTACTTTTGTGCCATAAAGTGCACCCTTTCTCCATGCTCTGGTCCTTCCTTTTACTCTTTCATCTGCTATGGTGAAACTCCCAAAAGTTAGTTATTCTCATCCAAAATGCCTATTCAACATGCCCCCCGACAATCACTTGTGGCTCGTCTCGAGCCACTTAATCCTTTTTCAACTTCTTGATTTTTTAAAAAATATCCTTTGTTATGTTGGTATTCTACCTGACCTCTGTTTCATTTAACAAAATTGTTTCTACTAATTCTACAATGATATGAGTCTGTCGTTTCTCTTCAGCTTGTTCCACTACTTGTTTGATCCCGTGCTGTCATTCTGTTATTTCCTTTACAACTTTTAATGCTTCTTCCTGCAATGTCTCTATCTATTTCATGCGAGCTTGCTGCTCGACCCTCCTCTGGTTCATCTCATAGTATAATTTCTTATTCTCTTTCATTGCCTTCATCTTATCGGTTGGTGAAAAACTGCTCATGGTTTCCTTAATCTTTTGAGCCTTCCCCTGCATAGTTTGAATATTCTGTTCAATACTCTGTAATTCGACATCCTTTGATAGTTGATTCTAGAATTTTGTGTTTTCTTCGTACAACTTGGCACATTCTTCTTCCAAAGTCCTGATAGTTTCCATTGTGGTGCTTACTGTCTTCTCCCTTTGGTCTCTTTCTTCTGGGGGTGTGCCAGGTGTCGTTCGTGTTCCTAACTCAACAATTTTCATTCAGAAGCTTTGTATGGATTCACTGATCTTCAATATCTGATATTCCAATGGAGTATCCACCTCCATTGGTACCTCCAAAATATCTTTGCAAACCTTTTCAAATTCTTGCTTCACCTATTCCGACTTCTGCGTAGTTGCATCCCTTTCCCGTTCAAATCTTCTGTAGTCAATCCACATGCTTGCAATCTCTATTGTGGACTTATCCAATTCATCAGATGTGTTTTCTACGTGCAAGTTCAATTCTCGTGCTATGATCACCTACAACCCTTGCAAAATTTATCCTAGTACCTATGATAAGACTAAGTCAAAGTGACTTGGTGCACGCACTTTCTCCTGCATTTTCACTGATGGGAACATAATCACCCCTGGTGCCAACCAGAGATGATTTTAAGGATGGAGATTTATTTTAAAATGTAGAAACCTTGGCGAATCTTACTAATCCTTCATATGCCAACTATAAATGTTTGGTGATATTTTTGTAAAAATATTCAAATTTCTAAGGATTTTATATAGTTTGTATAAAATTTTGGCTATTTTTAAGGTAAAATAATTTTATCCTATAGAATTTGGGCGAATCATTTTTAGAATGGAGAATCATTTTTTGGGAAAAACCATGGAAAATTAGCCCATGAGCGAAATTTAGCCCCTAAAATCATCCTTGGTGCCAACTTAATTGTTCGACACTCCCCCATTACCTCTAATGCATGAGATATTTCCGATCTTGCTTCTACTGGACTTGCTGTGCTTTTCATTGGTCCTTCAGTTGTTTGCTTCACAGTGGCTATCCCGG
Organism: Picea engelmannii; assembly: GCA_009831015.1. Classification (NCBI taxonomy): domain Eukaryota; kingdom Viridiplantae; phylum Streptophyta; class Pinopsida; order Pinales; family Pinaceae; genus Picea; species Picea engelmannii. The sequence continues at coordinate 1,123,800 of ML782712.1, forward strand.
TTGCTTCCATCAAATGGAAAAATGTAGTCATTTCTTCCTGTATCTTTCTGTTCAATCCTTCTTGCTGCTCTACCGTGCGTTGAAACACATTGTTAGTGATCTCCTTAAATTTTTCCCCAAACCTCTTGAAATCATCTTCCATTAGTGCCAGTGGACTCTTTTCTTTGTCCACTTTCCACTTCTTCTGATGTGGCATTGATTTTCCCTTCTTTATCCCTGTGTCTTTCATCTTCTTTCTTACGCAGGTTCCTTGGCCTTGTACTTTCTCAATCTCAGGATTTGGTGTTTTTCGTTTCTTGGTCATTCGATGGAACCTTCCAGTATGTGTCCTAGTCCTACATAATTAGTTCTATGTCCTCCTCTGTAATTCATAAATTTTTATTGACCCATTCCTCTCTCAGATCTTTCTTTGCTTTTTTGTAAATATGATGACGATTTTCCATGAACCATGCAATCGATTTGTAAGTTTCTACAAGCTATGGTGAAATTCATGGTGTATCTTGGATACATTTCCTAATCATTTCCTTATACATATATAATTCAATATTGTTTTCTAGCTGTGGTCCCTTGTGCATACTGTACCACAAGTTATGATACTTGGAAGCCAAGCACGACTTGCCTCTCATACCTAGAAACTATGCATCCTCTGGTTCTTTCCACGCTGCTAACGTGATCATAAATAATAACCAAGAATAGTGGAATTCCATTCCTTTGTCCTGTGCTTCTGCGTAGTCTACCAGGAGCTAGTTGAGTAAAAATGGTGCCCAACTCATAATTACCCCTTCTACACATTTCTCGGCCGTAGCTATCACGCCCGCGGGAACTTGGTCTTTCGTACACTTTCTCAGCAATTTTCATGCCAACGCTTGCATCACAAATCATACTGTTGGGTCACATATAATTGGCTCATCCAGCCTGCACACACCTCTAACTATGTGGAATTTCTGCTTCATGGCCTCTGAAAAAACCTTCTCATTCTTTCTGTCCGCAAACAACAATGTAGGATATTTCCCCCATGTCGGTAAGCTCATGATTCACAAAATTAGATCCGTGTCTATAGAAATTGTCTTATATAACCACAAGTAGCCACCGTGCATAAAGGTTAATAACATCTTTACACATCCATTAATATCCTGGCTCTTGCCAAAGTGTAGGATGTCAAATAGATTAAACAGGCTAGCTCGCTCCAACCCTCTGGCCCATACCTCAGGCTCAATTACGGGTAGGTATGTGTTTGCATCAATTTTCATCTTCAAGTAGGTGTTCAGTGCAAGTTCTGGGAACTTCAATTTATCAATGATGTTTTGTTTCATGTATTTCAACTATGGAACCTTTCCTAGCATATCCTCATCAATGACTGTGCCCCAACTGGGATTTCTGGCATCACCAATTCTTACTTGGCATCCTTATTTAACTTAAATGGTTTGGCATCATCCTTCCTTGGTGGAATGTCGTCCCTTCAAAACCTCGACTCCAACGAGGATGCTTCTAGAGTCTCCTCAACTTCTGGCGGTGCTGTTACTGCTACAGTGCATGCTTTCTTATGTTTCGATGTTGCTGCCTTTGATGGTTCATCTTTGCAATACCGTTACCTGTGATAACTTCTTCGGATCAATGGAATTTCTCAGGGCTCTACAACATTGCTCTCAGATCTCTCTACTCGCTGCAAACTCCAATTAACAATAACGCTGGCCCATCAAACCTTCAATGGATTTTTTGCCCCTTCAACAATTGTCCATTTACCTTCACACCTGAATTAAATGTCTAATTCACTAGTGTTGTGCAATAAATAACTTCTTTAACACTACATTAATTCCAAATCCTTCACTATATTTTTGCCTCGATCTACCAGTCTGTCACAATCTCTGATGCTGACCCAAACCGCCATACAATGCTGACGTGGAAATGTTGACCTGGAAGTACGGCTATGACACGAGGAATACTAAGTCATACAGACTATTTACGTGGGAGAGAGACGTGGCGGTTGATTTTGACTTCGTGAGAAACACTTCCTCAACATCAGTGATTTTATTTAGACGTGTGTCCCTGACTACCATGCCCTATGCTTTCGACACTAACAATGTATCCACGATCGACGATCGACGAAGTGTTAAAGTTAATGTTTCCGCAGTTTCATTTCTTGAATTCTACCGACGTCAAAGATGTATCGGCAATGGTGGTCGCTCCTGTTCATGATTTACCTCTAGAATTTCGTCGATGACGAAAAGGTATCGACGATGTTAAAAGACTGTCTTATAGACCAAAATTCACCGATTGACGATCGTTGGATTTTTTTTTAAACCGTGCACATTTTGGGTCTTTCATGCAATGTTACTTAAAAAAAAAGTTGAATATGTTAATAGTTTTAAACCAAACAAAATATGGCCGATTATAAGGCTCCAAAAGAAAAAATCCTTTCATTCATGACACAAAATCTGATTCAAAAATAAATGAAAAGTTGTACCCAAAAGAAATTTCGCAAATTCTTTTAGGGTGTGTTGAGTGCTCAACAAATGACGATTCTTTGGGAGAAAACAAAATCTATGCTCCTTCCTTCAGGATTAGCTTGTGAAAAACTACTTGAGAAACAAACTGGCCTTATTCTATTTCTTTTCAACATAACCTATTCTATCAATGTGTACACACGTTCTTGGATTCATAAATCCAGATCTACCTATGGGGTTTATGCTTTTCCACCCTCTTTCTTTTTAGCCTCAATCCATGTACATTATAGAAAAGAGAAGGGTAGGCATCCATTGGTGTGAGGCCTTTTATCTATCATTCCTTTCCTGATGGTGTTGCTCCACTGCCAACGAGCTTCCATAGCCCCGATGGAGTTATTGGCATACCCTCTCGAACTCGACACATTTTTTTATTTAGATCATTTCCTTTTGGCAGAATTGCCAAGAGTGAGTCAGAGAGGAGGATATCTGTTATTGGCAAAGTGAATGGTTAAGGTGGAGCTTTCCCTGGCACTGTCTAGAGGTACATGTGATCCTTTCCATATAACCATCTTTTCCTTTCGGCTTTACCAGACCACTAAGCATGTATTTCATTACTTCCTAAGGTAGTATGCTAACAAAGACAAAAATGATTTGAGAAAGTTTGTATTTTCCCAACGTCTCTTAGCTTGCATGTCAGTGTAGGTCAGAAACATAGCCTATTTTACTATATTTATTAAAATCAACCATTGCTTTATAAAACACAACTTAATTAAAGAAAATAACAAGCAAAAGAAAGTAAATAAAAGGAGTTTGCAGTCGGTCTTCCCTAAACTCACACACTTAACTTGATCAAAAGGTATGCTCAAAAGAAAAGAAACTCAAACAAAACATCAAAAGACACTTTTTATTATTATTGTTATTATTTTTTTTTAGGAGAAGTATTGTTTTAGGGCCTAGCCATTCACCGGGAGGGTGTCAGATTCTCCCCTCATATTTTGCAACCGATATGTGCTTGCTCCGATCTTGTCAACCACCTGAAAAGGTTCGAGCCATATATTTTGGAACATTGAGTGTTTTCCTTTGGACTCATTTTCTTTATCCCACTTCAAGACTAGGTCCCCTAATTCAAAATCCTTTTCTCTGGTCTTATGTTTGTTGAACCATTTTTTTTAGGAGAAGTATTGTTTTAGGGCCTGGCCGTTCACCGGGAGGGTGTCAGATTCTCCCCTCAGATTTTGCAATCAGTATGTGTCTGCTCCGATCTTCTCGACCACCTAAAAAGGTCTGAGCCATAGATTTTGGAACTTTAAGTGTTATCCTTTGGACTCGTTTTCTTTATCCCACTTCAAGACTAGGTCCCCTACTTCAAAATCCTTTTCTCTAGCCTTATGTTTGTCAAACCATCTTTTAACTACTTGTTGACGAGTGATGAACTTAACCTTATACGTTTCCCCTTCTTCATCCAACATGAGAAGGGTATCAATCCTGTGGTGTAGAGCGGATGAGGGATGACCTCTTGATGCCTAGGCAAGCCATAAAGATGGAAGGTACAATCCATTTGGAAGAATGGATTCTTGCCCATATACCAGAAAATACATAGTGTTTCCTATGGCTTCTTTAGGTGTCACTCTATCGGCCCACAGGGCGTTATGAAATACACTATGCCAATTTCTCTGATTTTCAACAACTGTTTTTTTTTTAAATTCGCACCAAGTTTTTATTAGTTGACTTTCCTACCCCATTCCCTCATGGATAATAGTTTACAGAATATCTTATTACAATCCGTTTATCAGGGGTGAATTCTATCAAGTGCATGGAAGAAAAATAGGCAACATTGTCAAAAACGAGGACAAAAGGCATCCCAAACCTTGTTATTAGCTGTTGTTCTAAAAATTGGATCACTACCTTTTCATTAATGTGAATGAGAGGGATATCCTCTGTCCACCTTGTGAAATAATCTGTTGCAGTCAAGATATACTTATATTGTTTTGAATAATTGGGAGTAATTTATCCTATAACGTCTACTCCCCATTGCTCAAAATGTATGGATGTGGTCACCGATTGGAGTGGAATGGCTGGACTCTTTTCCCCACCAACACTTGACAAGATTTACATTTCCTGGCATTTGCATGAGCGTCCTTGAACAAGGTGGGCCAATAAGAACCATCCCTTAATATTTTGTTTGGCATGGTTTCTCCTGCAAAATATCCACCTGTTGGGCCGTCATGGAGTTCTTTGAGTACCTTTTCTGCATCATCATGTTCAAGACATCTAAGGAGTACTCCATCATTGTTTACGTGGAAAAGCACATAATTTATGAGGCGATATTGAGAAGATTTTAACATGAGGGTTCTCCTTTCTCTATTGTTTAGATTTTACGGACAAGTTCCATGATGGAGGAGATAAGACAAGTTTCCATACTGAGACTCTTGCCCGGGAGGGACATATAAGGCTTTTACGCACCATAATGGCAACTCATTTTCCCAACCGAGGTCTTCTGCATTAATCACATCTTGGGATTCCGTGACCATCTTACACAACCATTTTCATGTGAATATTTTGGCAGGTTTTATGTCTAGGTAAAATTCTTGAACGGATGCCATCCAATTTCCCCTCCTTTCTCCCATCTCCTGTTGGGTGAATAAAGACTTGACTGCAGGGTGAGGGATTATGACTTTGGTGTGATTCTTTAGGACATATGATCTGAAATTTTTGACTGCTCTATATATTGCGTAAGCCTGCTTTTCTATAGCAGGGTAGTTTAGTTAAGCTCCTTGGAGGTTTGTTCTCATAAAGGATACTAGTGCTTCACTGTTTTCATCATTCTTTTGGGTAAGTACTGCAACCAAGGATTGGTCATAAGCAAAGGTATAAAGGAAAAAATCATTGCGGAAATTAGGGCTTCGTAACAATGGTCCTTGGGAGATGGAAGTATTGATGTTATTAAAAGATCCTATTATTTCTTCATCCAATTTAAACTCTGCATCCTTGCAAATCATTTTTTTTAAAGGTTTAACAGTTTCAACGAAGTCAAGAGCAAAATTTCTCACGAAGTTGATTTTCCCGAAAAAAGATTATATGACATTTTTATTGTGAGGCAAGGGGAGTTGAGCTATCACTTTTATCTTCTCATGGTTGATGCTAATTCTCTCTTGATATATGATACAACCTAGTATTTTTCCTTCCTCTACATCAAATATGGTTTTCTTAGGGTTCAATGATATTCCATACTTCCTACACCTTTCAAAGATCTGAGTCAAATGCTGAATGTGGTCTTCCTTGTTTTTCGAGTACACCGTTACATCATCTAAATAGACTACCACACACTTGTTGATCAATCCCTGAAAAGCTACATCCATGGCCCTATGGAAAGTCTCCCTTGCATTAATCAACCCGAAGGGGATGTGTTTATAAACAAAGGTTCCCCACTTGGTTCAGAAGGTAGTTTTTACACGACCATCTTTTGAAACCAAGACCTGGTTATATCCCGAGAAACCATCGAGGAGGGAAATTATTTAAGATCCAGATACTGTCTGTAGGAGTTGTTCCATGGGTGGAATTGGATAGTTATCCTTCTCTGATTCCCTGTTAAGTTTTTTGAAATCCACACACAAACGAATCTCCCCAAACTTCTTTATGACATGCGCCAGATTGACTACCCAAGTAGAGTGTCTTACCTGGAAAATAAACTTGGCATATAATAATTTCTCCGACTCTTGATACATTAGGGAATCCAGAGATTGGTGGTACTTCCTAAGCTTCTGTTGGAAGGGTTTTATTCCATATTTTAACGGGATCGTGTGATGGATAATGCGATTATCATATGTTTTCAATTCTTGGTAGGACCAAGCAAAGACATCTTGATATTATTTAAATAATTTAAGATAAACCTTCCTGTATTCTTTGAATACTACCTTATCTAGGTTGAAATTTTTAGGATTCTCAGGGGTGCCTAGGTTTATAGTTTCGTATATAGGGCATGAGCTCCCCGTTTTTGCATTTTTCGGCCCTCTAAATCTTTCCCTTAGGTCGAAAAGGTTCTCTAGATTGTCCACTCTTGGTATTGTGTGAAACTTTGGTATTTCATCGGAGTGATTTGTTCCCTTCTTCTATTCGTGGAGATTTGATTCCGTGAGTAGTTCTTGGAATATTTCATCATCAATGGCCAAATCCTTAAAATTCTCATGGTTAGTCAGAAAATCTACAATCCATTCATCCCCTTCAAATACTTTCCAGTTAGAAATGTTGTTAGGAACTGATGGTTTGTAAAGTAGTTCTACTGAAAACCTTGAGGCTTCATAGTCTTCTAAAGGAGACAACCTTGAGGCTGCGGTGGCTAAGGAATCAACAAGAGTATTTTTTGTCCTGGGAACAACGGTAATGTTGAAAGCCTCAAAATTGTCTATTAGCCTGTGTACCTCTTGCTGGTATTTTCTCAAGTGAGTTGAATGGAAATGAATGATATTCTTCACTTTTCTAACGATAATCTCAGAGTCTCCAAAAACTTTCAATTCTTTGACGTTTAGGTTTATGGCCTTCTTTAGTACTTGGACTAGAGCTTCATATTCAACAGTGTTGTTAGTGAATTCAAATTATAATCTGCAGGATAAGGAGTTTCGTTTCCCCTTTGGGTCAATAAGGATACATCCTGCCCCGACCCTTCTTGAGATTTAGAACCATCAAAGTACAACGTCCAAATTTGTGGAGGGGAATTTCCGAATTCTTCATGTCTAGCTATTTTCTCACTTTCATCTTCCTTGTCTGCTACTCCAGATGGAGAATCCTGACAAAAGATGATTTCTTCTACGGATGCTAGTAGGTTTGCTTGAAAGGTAATTTCAGAGTTTTGATTGAGAGGTACATCAGACAAGAGAGGGGAAAAATTTCCGAAATCAGAATCGCAAGAGTAGTTTCCTAACACAGGGAAATATGCCCCTGAGGGTTCATTTGGAGTCTCTAAATCAATGACAGTATGTTTAAGATATATTTCTATGTCAATCCTAATCATGTTTTTATGTCCCTTTAATGGAAACTAGAGGTGAGCCCAGTCAGTACTAAAGTATCCATTTAATTTCTCAAACCAGTCTCGGCTAAGTAGCAATCAATAGGCCTCTGGGATGTCCACTACAATTATGTCAATTACTTGAAATTTTTTGGGGTGTGTAGCCATTTTGATCATGACATCTTTAAGTTCCTAAATGACCTTCACCTGAGTCCTATCTATTTATATAATTTGTTTATCACTTTTGAGCGGGGTTGCGTTCATTTTCTTGTAGATTGAAAATGGTATGAGATTCGAAGATGCCCCTGAATCAACTAGGCAATTATGTAGATTTCTGTGAAAAACTTCAAAGGTCAAGAGGAAAGGAGGGACAAAAGGCCTCCCCCTTTTGTATGAAGAGAAATCATTCACACTTGGTTTATTTGTTAAATATGTGGGAGATGGAACCTCACGTTGATCAATGCTTGTTATAGGGGTATCTATTGATTTTAAGGCCCACAAAAAAAAATCCTTTTGTTGAGGAATCCTACACATGTCCATGATAGATACATTATCCTTCATCTTCTTCAAGTCTTGTACCACATTGTAGTCTAGTTTAGGAGCTTCCCGTGTGTGTATGTTTGTAGGATATTTTTGAGAAGAAAATAGGGGTTTTGGGCGATCAACCGCTTGATTCCCTCTGGATAACTAAGTAGTGGTGGGATTACTTTGGATATGCTGACTTCTAAGTCGCATATGAACAACTAGAAATTTAGCGGTGGATTCCTGCACTTCAACGACATCGTTGAAAGGCATCAGGTGGTTGGAATCCCATAAGAACATGGCTGTCTCTTCCGGTGGCTCTTGGATTTCTTGATCGATGGTGTTTATCGCCGAGCTACTGGGTTGTGCAGTTAGAGAGCATTCTTCTAGGAATTGTTTAGCTATTAAATTCATAGCATGCAACCACTAAGGGTAGTCCCTTTCTGAATGATTCTCTTGGTGGTACGTGCAGAAAGAGTTAGATGCTACAGTCCCTAAGTCGACGTTTAGGTTAGCTGGAGGAGGTTCTATAGCTTTGAAGGGTGGATTCATTTAAAAAAAAGGTTTATAAGGCCTTTGATTTTGGTTTCCCTCCTCAACACTCCTTTTCATATGCATGATCTCATTGGAGAGTTTTTTAATTATCCGCTGAATGTTTTCTAGATCTCCTCCTTCTTTATTAGGACCTGGTTTTGTTTGTTTTCCCAGAGGTCTTGTTAACAAAAGTACTCTTTTAGGTAGAGGTTGGGTTTCCTTTTTTATTAGTGAGATTTGAACTTCTTTGCATCCTTTAATTTTGAATTCAATCAATTTATCTTGTTCAAAATTTTCGGTAAGGGTATGTTTGGAAAGCCTTTTTACGAACATGGAAATAGAAGCGGGGAGAGCATTAGCATATACTTCAATTTTCAACTCCTGGGTAGGTTTAGCCTTGGTTAAATTTGTTCAAAATGGTGGTAAACCTTTGATTGAAATCTTTAACCTTTTCTTTTGGACTCATAGTGGTAGAGAAAATTTTAGCCATTACATCTCCCATGGTAGTTTCTTCCGCAAATTTGTCCAATAAATCTTTTTGAAACTTTTTCCAACTAGTTATGGAGCCAACTGGCAGGTTGAAATACCAAGTCGAGGCTGAATTCTCAAAGGTATAAGGAAAATTCCTACACACGACATCTTCATGTTGCACATTCATCAACCTTATAGCTAATATGAACTTCTTGATATGGTCCTCAAGCAACCCGGAGGTTTCGGGGTCAAATTTAGGAAGTAATATTTCTGGATGTCTGGGTAGGTTATGCACCTGTCCTAGGATTTCCAGAGCATCTTTGGCAAACCATGGTTGATTATCTTGAGGTTGAACCCCCCTTTATCCATTGTTATCATTATTATCCTCCATGTCTTCTGATTCAGAAGCTGAGCGATCTGAGTTAGACCCCTCCTCTTCAGATTCAAAGTCGTCAAGTTAGAAGTAGTTACCAACTAGTGTTTTGGGTATCGGATTAAGGGGTTTTTCGATTTCATTAAGGGAAAAATATAATAGGTATTCTACCGTGTGAACAAATACTTGGTCACGGGTGTGAACAACTGGTCTGCTTACTTGTTTTCTACGAGGAAGTAAAGGAGCTAAAGGTAACGCTCCGATTTGCTGGGCGTAAGCTATTGTGATTCTTCTAAAATTATTTAAATCCTCGTGGGGAAGAGTGTAAGGTATTTCACGGTACAAGTAATCTTCCTCTTCGTGATAAGGTGAGTTACTCGTACCATGATTACTCTCTATATTTGGGCTGTCTTGAGAGTGACTAGCCATGCATGTGGCCTGTTTTTAATCTATAGGCGATGCAAAATATATTATAAGAAATATTGTTAGCCATGCATTTGTTTAGGCCCTCCTTCTAGCGCCAATTCTATTGAGGGGTCTGAGATCCATTTAACTCAACATCAGGAACCAAGCCCTTCTAAGAGGCCCAATTAGACTCGTAGCGTTTGATGAGTGGTAAGGTTCTCCAGATTCGTGATCTGGATGGGTTTATCGATGGTATTTAATGGTGATTGACAGATATGTCTTTTCTGTTACGCCTTTTCTTCAGGTTAGGCAGTTATATTTTTGAATCTTTTCTAACATTATAACAAAAGAAACATAAAAATCTAAACTGGATGACAGGGAGAATCTAACTACGTGTTAGGGGAGAAGGCTGAACCTAGGATAACCTTTATACCCTAGCATGCAAATGAAGAATATTTGAACAACTTCAAACTAGCATTAATACCATTTTAATTAGTGGAATTCAACATTGTATGAGACAACAGTTACAGAAAAGAGACATACATGTGACAATAAGCTAGTGCAAGAAAAGTAATTTCCAATAGTCCGCTATCAATCACAGGTTAACACAATCGATTTCTAGTCACCAATTTGAATAAAAGAACTGTTACAACATTATAAGATAAATTTAGATAGAGGTACACCAAATCTTACTCAACAAAGCAACAAATATTGAATCCAAAGATAGAGATAATCCTCCTTGGTCTAAACACATTCATGCCTTAGATGATAGAAGTGCCTTTGTTTCTAAACATAACTTCTTAATTAAAATAAACTTGCACATAAATAGTTCTATTACAAAATTTCAGAAAAAAGTATTTCTCTCCAAAAACTATCGACCCCCTCTCATCCTGGGTCGATCCCTTTATTTATATAAAAAAATAACTAAACTAAAAATAGCTAATAGAGTTGTGTTAAATTAAGAAAACGCCATGTGGTAGATTTATCTATTTGTTCTCTTTTGCTCGTCTAGTGGTTTCACTGTAGTGGATGGTTCTTCTAATACTCTGACCACTTGATGAAGAGATCTTCGCATGTGTTTTCATATGGAAACCTTTGCTGATCCATCAGAGCGGATAAGACCTCTTTTATATCTACTACCCGTTCCTTGTACCTGATTAGCTTGACACTTAAGCATTGCAGGACTACGAGAACTTTGATCGAGTGTTCCATGAACTTCTTTACTTGACCTGGATTCATGCTTGAAATTTGTTAAATATCTGCTGCCCATGACGATTCTTGCTCTGTATTTCGCTTGACTATGTCATGCAAGTAGACAAAATCCTCCGGTGAACCAAACTCTGGTAGGTCAATTATTTTCATCTTCCGATTGATTTTCTCCAACTTTTCTCGCACTCTCCCCATCTTTCCTGTATATTCCGTTGAGGTTCCTGGACCATACTTACCCAACATTCAACTGCTTTCCTGATTCGGGAGATGATGCTATCCATCAACACTTAGATGCCATGCTCTTCTATGTCTCGGCCTTACTGCACTTCGCTGATGTAGTCGATCCACTCCAAGGCATGATGTTCCTTCTCATACCATCTATGTACATCCTTATAGGTTGTCAGCCCCATGAGGGTATCTTCTTGAAAATCAACTATGCAAGCGGTGAAGAGATTCCTTTTGCTTGTGAATTGCGCATACGTTTTTCGGAACTCACTCTTCAAGAAAAACTCTTGATGGAGCATATGGTCCAACTCTGCCTTTGTTGAATTCTGGTAATACTCTGCTTGATGGAGCATATGGTCCAACTCTTTCTTCATGGTAGCTATCTCCTTTTAATCCCTTCTTGCCGTATCCAAAGTAGCATCAGTTATAGCCATAGCTGCTCCGATCAACTTAGTCATCTTAGCATTTTCAGTATAAAAAAATGTCTCCTCTGTGGTGATGAGAAGTGTAATATCGAGCGAGAGTCTCGTTTTTTTGGTCGTTGTTCTCATCAGAACCTTCCTTTTTCTATCATAAGAGATCGCCCATACATCGACAATTTCATCCACTGGTTCAAGAATCTCTTGATCTCTCCAGGTCAAAGTTTTGCCTAGGACGCCTGCTGTGTAGAAATGTTCTATGGTTGGATCTTGTAATTCCTTGGAAGGAAAGGTTTCTGTATGCTCTAGTGAATTTTCCTCCTGCTGGTCCTCATCGACTGACATAGTCTTTGTCCTAGCTGGGGATATAGGCAAAGAATAAACCTTAGCTGGGGGGTCAGCCATTGAACTAAGAATTTCTAGTTGCTACATTTCCTCTTCCTGTTCACCAACACCCAAGTGATTCTTGGAGCTATCCTTTTGAAGTTGTGTTCCCACTTGGTCAGAAAATCTAGTGTCCAGAGTACTTCTAGCTTCATGGTCGCCTTCCTAGGGATTTGGGATCAAAGAATTGGAGGTTGGAGTAGATATTTCCCTTGGTTCTTCCTCTTCTATGATTGGTACCGGTGTTATGCGTGATACTTATGAACTTTTGTCATCGTCATATATGGTAATTAAATCTATGAGTACATTGGGCATACCCATCCCTCTTGATTCTCTTGTTATCCTCTCTTGAGCTATAGTGGTCACCGATGATCCTTCTTGTGGGAAAATAGAGCTGGGGTTTTCTTGATCAACGGTTTCCTCTTGGGGATTTGTCTCTGATCCGTCTAGCTCTTCTCCATGATTGCTTGTGTCGACCGGGGTAATCCTTAGATGTTTTATCAAAGGGTTAAGTGGGGGATCTTCTTCTAACCTTTGTATATCTCTTTGGGCTTCTTCCAGTAACAAAATCCCCCTCCTTCTTGCCTCTGCTTCTTCTACTGCTATGTTTTTCATCTCTTACCCCGAGAGATTCTTGATCTGTCTGCTCTATTGTCTCAACCTGTTCATCCATGGACATTGCTTTGAATTTGGTCATATTTGGGTTAGTCCTTCTCTGGAGTACTTCCTCCCAATTCTGGGCACCCTCAGTGAAGATTTCATCTTCAAAACTATCATGAGCATACAACCAATAGGAGGTTACCTGCATTGTGAGATGGGGAACTAAACCCTTTGGATCGTTCCTGTGAAAGAAGCCTGTGTGAAATTGATACTCGAGCTGATTCAACCCTTCCTGTTTCTCCTGCGTAGTGTCTCTAACCATGTAAAATCCTATGTGGAAACAATAGGGAATGAAAGCCCTCTTTTTGTCTTTGACCAGGGAGGCATTATAGCCTTGGAAGATAGTCTGGTAGCAGATTTCTCCCAATATGAGATGGTCGGAGACATGAACAAGGAGTAGGTGGTATGCACCGGTAGCTCCGAACACTCTGATGTAGGTGTTAGTTTCTTTGAAGTACCAGTGGCCGACCTTGGCTATCATCTTTTTTTCTGCCATCTAAAGCCGAGGTCACTCCTTTCTAAAAATGATGACGTGTACCCTAGGTACGAAGTCATCACATATCAAGGCACATGATATCTTGTATCTATTTTCCCATAAGATGCTGAAATACACATGTACGTGAAATTTGGAAATATGCTATCTCAAATTTATACTTGAAAAAATGTTCCTTGCGCAAATTAAATCCAACAAGTAGGATGCCATGTAGAATATCAGAACCTCTACTTCCTTTGGTGTCTGAGCCTGTGAAAGATTAATACTTATCTTCTTTGAGATAATGGCTCCCTAATTGAAATTTCTCCTGGATATCACCACAGTGTATGCCAAGGGCATCCACGCCTCTAAAAATTTGGAGCAATCCTTTCCTCCATATAGCCAAAAAATCGACGTTGTTAGATACATGTAAGTCTCTTGAAGATTAACTGTGTTGTACCGACCTGTGCTCCTGTTTGTGAATTTTTTTTCCTCTTTCCACCACGAGGCTAGCAATCAGCTGGTATCATGTAACTCGTAAAACTTGACCACGAAGTCTGTGTTTAGCCTTTCCTTCGGGCCTCTAAGTTTGTAATACTTTTGAACCTCCACTGGAAGGAAAACACGAATGCATTCGCCTTCCTCGTTGTTGATAGTGCACTTTACCATGTTCCCATGGTCAATAATCCACCCCAAGGTTTCAATGTAGGACAAAACTGGGGTCTGGATAGCCACCCTGTGCAGATTTGACCTCCTGATGTTTGGGAACACTTGATCATCCAATATTCAGATGTACAGATTGCTATGAGGTGTGAAATCGGGGTAATCCTCCTAACTGATTTTGTTGTACATGTCTCCCCAATGTGGGAGAATGAATTTAGACCATGTGCTTTCCTTTGTGTCGCCGAACACCGGAGGTTGGGTAAACTGCTTCTTGGTGGATGTGCGAATAACCGATTCCGTATTTGAGACAAAATCAAGTTCCCTTGCGGCCCCTGGTGTGGACCCTTCGCCAAACTCTGGTTCTTTTAGTTTGGGTGTTCTTGGTGAGCGCCTAACTGTTGGATTTGTTGGAGGAATTTTCCTGCGAAAAACTAGAGTGAGTGGCCAACCTCTATGAGTATTATTGACGAATTTGCAAGTGCAAAAATGATACAGACGACACATACCTCTTCCTTGCACAAGATTAAACTGGTTTTACTGGTACTCAGATTCAGAGATCATGCTGTAAACACTTCAACGCATTCCATTTCTCCATCGTATGCTCTTGAAGATAAGTGATTTGTGCACATAATACCACGTTCGAATACGTCCTTCTAAATTTAAACCGAGGGCATACTTACCTTGTCGCATCAGTTCTTAAATTCAGGGGTGTAAAATACGTGCTGCAAAATCCATCACAGAATCTGAACCATTCTTGGGATTAAATGCAACGTAGGCTGGCGATGCAGGAGTATGTTAATTCACAGTTTATCGGTGGATTCAAAATTCTATTGTTTGGTCGACGTGCGAGATAGTAATGTGGGTTGCACGAAACATTAATTGGCCTATCAAATCACAAAATTCGATCCTACTTCTATTGAAAGTGTCCCATCATACTATCGAGCCTTCTCGTATTGTCAAAACTAGCATGATCGACGTCGGGGAACAACACCAGAGTCTTCAAATGGTACGATAGAATAGAGTGGCTAGGATCACGGATCTAGAATGTGGAAGGTTCGATGAAAATCCCCAGCGTATGGTGACCTATCAGTCTGTCGATAGTAAATGCGTGAATCAACGTCAACACTTTTCTTAGACGTTATTCATTGATACCTTAAGGTGAAAGCTCCGATTCTATCCCAAAACACTATACAATGTTGACATGGAAATGATGACCTGGAAGTACGACTATGACACGAGGAAGACTAAGTCTTACTTTCTATTTACGTGGGAGAGAGACGTGGCGGTTGATTTTGACTTCTTCATGAGAAATTCTTCCTCGACATCAGTGATTTTATTTAGACACGTGTCCTTGATTACCGTTCCCTATGCTTCTGACACTGACGATGTATCAACGATCGATGATTGACGAAGTGTTAAAGTTAATGTTTCCGCAGTTTTGTTTCTTGAATTTTGCCGACGCCGAAGATGTATCGACGATCGATGATCTGTGATGGCAGTCATTCCCGTTCAATATTTACCTCTAGAATTTCATTGATGGAGAAAACATATCAACGATGTTAAAAGACTGTCTTATAGACCAAAATTTTCCGATCGATGATCGTTGGAAAAAAATTTAAACCGTGCACATTTCGGGCCTTTCACACAATGTTACTTAAAACAAAAATTGAATCTGTCAATAGTTAAAAAAAAAGAAAATATGGCCGATGATAAGGCTCCAAAATAAAAAATCCATTCATTCATGAAACAAACTCTGATTCAAAAATAAATGAAAATTGGTACCCAAAACAAAGAAATTTCACAAATTCTTTTAGGGTGTGTTGAGTTCTCAACAAATGTCGATTCTTTGGGTGAAAACAAAATCTCTGCTCCTTCATTTGGGTTTAGCTTGTTCAAAATTGCTTGATAAACAAACTTGCCTTCTTCTATTTCTTTTCAACAGAACCTATTCTATCAATGTGTACACATGTTCCTGGGTTCATAAATCCAGATCTTCCTATGGGGTTTATTCTTTTCCACCCTCTTTCCTTGTAGCCTCAATCCATGTACTTTCTAGAAAAGAACAGGGTATGCGTCCATTGGCGTGAGGAATTTTAGCTATCATTCCTTTCCTTATGGTGTTGCTTCGCTGCCAACGAGTGTCCACAGCCCCGACATAGTCACCCCGATATCACATACCTTGCTCCACTGCCAATGAACATCCATAGCCTCAACAGATTTATCTACATACCCTCTCAAACTCGACATGTTTTTTATTTTATTTAGATCATTTCCTTCTGGCATAATTGCCAAGAGTGAGTCAGATAGGAGGATATATGTTATTGGCAAAGTGAATGGTTAAGGTGGAGATTTCATTGTCATTGTCTAGAGGTACATGTCATCCTTTCCAACTAGGCATGTTTTCCTTTCGGCTTTACCAAGCCACTAAGCAGATATTTTATTGTTTCCCTAGGTAGTATTCTTACAAAGAAAAAAATGATTTGAGAAAGTTTGTATTTTCCCAACATCTCTTAGCTTGCATGTTGGTGTAGGTCAGAAACATAGTCTATTTTACTATATTTATTAAAATCAACCACTACTTTACAAAACCCAACTTAATTAAAGAAAATAACAAGCAAAATAAATAAAAGAAAAAGAGTTTGAAGTTGTTACTTCCCTAAACCCACACTCTTAACTTGATCAAAATGTATGCTCAAAAGAAAAGAAACTCAAACAAAAAATCAAAAGATACTTTTTTTTTTAGGATAAGTATTTTTTTAGGGCCTGACCGTTCACCAGGAGGGTGTCAGATTATCCCCTCAGATTTTGCAACCCGTATGTGCCTGCTCTGATCTTCTCGGCCACCTGAAAAGGTATGAGCCACAAATTTTGGAACTTTGAGTGTTTTCCTTTGGACTCGTTTGCTTTATCCCACTTCAATACTAGGTTCCCTACTTAGAAATCCTTTTCTCTGGCCTTATGTTTGTCAAATCATTTTTTTTAGGAGAAGTGTTGTTTTAGGGCATGGCCATTCACCGAGAGGGTGTCAAATTCTCCCCTCATATTTTTCAACCGGTATGTGCCTGCTCTGATCTTCTCAGCCACCTGAAATGGGCCAAGCCATAGATTTTGGAACTTTGAGTGTTTTCCTTTGGAATCATTTTCTTTATCCCACTTCAAGACAAGGTCCCCTACTTCAAAATCATTTTCTCTGGACTTATGTTTGTCGAACCATATTTTAACTACTTGTTGATGAGTGGTGAAATTAAGCTTAGTGTTTTCCCTTTCTTCATCCAACATGAGAAGGGTATCAATCCTTTGCTGTAGAGTGGATGAGGGCTGACCTATTTAGGTCTGGGAAGGACGTAAAGATGGAAAGTAAAATCCGTTTGGAAGAATGGATTCTTTCCCATATACCAGAAAATATAGAGAGTTTCATATGGCTTCTTCAGGTGTCACTCTATTGGCCCACATGGCATTATGAAGTAAATTATGCCAATTTCTCTGATTTTCAACAACTGTTTTTCTTTTTAAATTCACACCAGGTTTTTATTAGTTGTCTCTGCTACCCCATTCCCTTGCGGATAATAGTTTGCAGCATATCTTATTATGATCCCTTTATCAAGGGTGAATTCAGTCAAGCATGTGGAATAAAAATAGGAAGAATTGTAAAAAACGAGGACGAAAGGCATCCCAAACCTTGTTATTAGCTATTGTTATAAACATTGGATCACTTCCTTTTCATTAATGTGCATGAGAGGGATAACCTCTGTCCACCTTGTGAAATAATATGTTGCAGTCAAGATATACTTATGTTGTTTCGAAGAATTGGAATTAATTTATCCTATAATGTCTATTCCCCATTGCTAAAAAGGTTTGGATGTGGTGACCAACTGGAGTGGAATGGATGGATTCTTTTCCCTACCAATGCTCACTTGACAAGATTTACATTTCTTGGCATATGCATGAGCGTCCCTAAACAAGGTGGGCCAATAATAACCAACCCTTAATATTTTGTGCGCTGTGGTTTCTCCTACAAAATATCCATCTGTTGGGACGTCATGGAGTTCTTTGAGTGCCTTTTCTGCATCATCATGTTCAAGACATCCAAGGAGTACTCCATCATAGTTTACGTGGAAAATAACATAATTTATGAGGCAATATTCAGTGGATTTTAAATTGAGGGCTCTCCTTTCTCTAGGGTTTAGATTTTCCAGACAAGTTCCATGATGGAGGAGATAAGACAAGTTTCCACACCATAACTCTTTCCCAGGAGGGACGCATAAGGCTTCACTGCACCATAATGACCACTCATTTTCCCAACTGGGGTTTTCTACATTAATCACATATTGGGCTTCAACGGTCAATTTACACAACCCTTGTCCTTTGACTATTTTGGCCATTTTTGTGTCTAGGTCAAATTCTTGAACGACTTCCATCCAATTTCCCTTCCTTTCTCCCATCTCCTGCTGGGTGAATAAAGACCTGAATGCGGGGCGAGGGACTGTGAATTTGGCGTGATTCTTCAGGATATAGGATTTGAAATGTTTGATTGGTTTATATATTGCATAAGCCTGGTTGTTTATAGCAGGGTAGATTATTTCAGCTCCTTGGAGGTTGGTGCTCATAAAGGATACTGATGATTCATTGTTTTCATCATTCTTTTGGGTAAGTATTGCAACCAAGGATTGGTTAGAAGAAAAGGTATAAAGGAAAAAATATTTGCTGAAATCAGGGCTTCGTAACACTGGTGCTTGGGAGATGGAAGTCTTAATGTTATTAAAACATCCTCTCTTTTATTCATCCCATTTAAACTCTGCATCCTTACAAATCATTTTTTGTAAAGGTTTACAGTTTCAACGAATTCAAGAGTAAACTTTCTCATGAAGTTGATTTTCCCGAAAAAAGATTGCATGGGATTTTTATTGTGAGGCAAGGGGAGTTGAGATATCACTTTTATCCGCTTAGGGTCGATGCTAATTCCCTCTCGAGATATGATATGACCTAGTAGTTTTCCTTCCTCTACACCAAAGATGGTTTTCTTAGGGCTCAATGATATTCCATACTTCCTACACCTTTCAAAGATCCGAGTCAAATGCTGAATGTGGTCTTCCTTGTTTTTCAAGTACACCGTTACGTCATGTAAATAGACTACCACACACTTGTTGATCAATCCTAGAAAAGCTACATCCATGGCCCTATGGAAAGTCTCCCTTACGTTAATCAGCCCGAAGGACATGCGTTTATAAGCAAAGGTTCCCCACTTGGCCCGTAAGGTAGTTTTTAAACGATCATCTTCTGAAACTAGGAACTGGTTATATCCTGAGAAACCGTCTAGAAGGGAAAATATTTCAGAGTTGGATATTGTCTATAGGAGTTGTTCCATGGGTGGAACCGAATATTTATCCTTCTCCGATGCCATGTTAAGGTTTCTATAATCCACACACAAACAAATCTCCCCATAATTTTTTCGGACAGGCACCAGATTGGCTACCCAAGCAGAGTGTCTTACCTGAAAAATAATCTTGGCGTCTAATAATTTCTTCAATTATTGATACATTAGGGGTTTGAGATATGGGTTGTACTTCCTAAGATTTTGTTGGAAGGGTTTTATTTGAGATTTTAATGGGACCGTGTGATGGATAATGCGAGTATCACACGTTTTCAATTCTTGGTAGGAATAAGAAAATACATATTGATATTATTTAAATAGTTTAAGATAATCCTTCCTATCTTCTTTGGATACTGCCTTACCTAGGTTGAAATTCTTAGGATTCTTAGGGGTGCCTAGGTTTATAGTTTCATATATAGGGCATGAGCTTCCCTTTTTTGCATTTTTTGGCCCTCTAAATATTTCCCTTAGGTCAAAAAGGTTCTCCAGATTATCCACTCCTTTTGGTATTGTGTGAAATTTAGTTTGTCATCAGAGTGATCTGTTCCCTTCTTATGTTCGTGGAGATTCAATTCTGTGACTAGTTCTTGGAATATTTCATCATCAATGGCCAAATCCTTAAAATTCTGTTGGTTAGTCAGGAAATCTATAATCTGTTCATCCCATTAAAAGAATTTCCAATTAGAACTATTGTTAGGCACCGCCGACTTGTAAAGTAGGTCTACTACAAACCTTGAGGCTTCATAGTCTTCTAAAGGAGACAACCTTGAGAATGAGGTGGCTAAGGAATCAATAAGAGTATTTTTTGTCCTGGGAACACCGGTAATGTTGAAAGCCTACATTTTTTCTATTAGCCCGTGTACCTCTTGCCGGTAGTTTCTCAAGTGCGGTGAATGGAAATGAATGGTATTATTTACTTGTCTAACAATAATATTAGATTCTCCAAAAAATTTCAATTCTTTGACGTTTAGGTCTATGGCCTTCTTTAGTCCTTGGACTAGAGATTCATATTCAACAGTGTTGTTAGTGCATTCAAATTCTAATCTGCAGGATAAGAAGTTTCATTTCTCCTTTGGGTCAATGAGGATACAACATACCCCCGACCCTTCTTGAGATTTATAACCAACAAAGTACAATGTCCAAATTTGTGGAGGGAAATTTCTGACTTCTTCATGTCTAGCTATTTTCTCACTTTCATATTCCTTGTCTGCTACTCCCGATGGAGAATCTTCACAGAAAATGATTTCTTTTGCGGCTTCTAGTAGGTTTAATTGAAAGCTCATTTCAAATTTTTGAGTGAGGGGAATTTCAGACAAGAGAGGGGAGAAATTTTTGAAATCATAATCGCAGGAGTAGTTTCCTAACATAGGGAAATCTATCGACGAGGGTTCGTTTGGAGTCTCTAAATCAATGAAAATATGTTTGAGATATCTTTCTTTGTCAATCCTAATCATGTTTGTATGTTCCTTTACTAGAAACCAGAGATGATCCTATTCATTACTAAAGTATCTATTTAATTTCTCAAACCAGTCTCAGCTAAGTAGAAGTTCATAGGCCTATGGGATGTCTACTACAATTATGTCAATTACTTGAAAAAAATTGGGGTGTGTAGTCATTCTAATCATGACATATTTAAGTTCCCCAATTACCTTCACCTGAGTCCTATCTAGTTGTATACTGTGTTTATCACTTTTGAGTGGGGTTGCGTTCAATTTATTGCAGATTGACAATGGCATGACATTGGAAGATGCCCCTGAATCGACTAGGCAATTATGTAGATTTCTGTTAAAAACTTCAAACTCAAGAGGAAAGAAGGGACAAAAGGCCTCCCCATTTTGTCTAAAGAGTAAGAATTCACACTTGGTTTATTTTTTAAATCTATGGGAGATGGAACCTCATGTTGATCAGTGATTTCTATAGGGGTATCTATTTCTTTTAAGGCCTGCAACATAAAATCCTTTTGTTGAGGGATCCTACACATGTTCATGATAGATACATTAGCCTTCATCTTCTTCAAGTCTTCTACCACATTGTAGTCTAGCTTAGGAGCTTCCCCTGTGTGTATGTTTGCGGGATTTTTTTGAGAAGAAAATAGGGGTTTTGGGCGATCGACCACTTGATTCCCTCTGGATAACTGAGTACTAGTGGGATTACTTTGGACAGGTTGACTTCTACCTCGCGTCTGTAGAGCTAGAATTTCAACGAGAGATTCTTTCACTTCAGCAACGTCGTTGAAAGGCATGAGGTGGTTGGAATCCCATAACAACATGGATGTCTCTTTTAGTGGCTCTTGAATTTATTGATCGATGGTGTTTATCGCCGAGCTACTGGGTTGTCCAGTTAGAGAGAATTAATCGAGGAATCAGTTAGACATTAAATTCATAACATGCAACCATTGAGGACAGTCCCTTTCTGAATGATTCTCTTGGTGGTATGTGCAGAAAGAGTCAGATGCTACAGTTCCTATGTCGACATTTAGGTTAGATGGGGGAGATTCTATAGTTTTGAAGGGTGGATTCCTTAAAAAAAAGGTTTATAAGGCCTTTGATTTTGGTTCCCCCCCCCCAACACTCCTTTTCATATCCACGATCTCATTGGAGAGTTTTTTGATCATCCCCTGAAGGTTTTCTAGATCTCCTCCTTCTTTATCAGGACCTGGTTCTGTTTGTTTTCCTGGGGGTCTTGTTAAAAAAAGTCCTCTTTTAGGTAGATGTTGGGTTTCCTTTTTTATTAGTGAGATCTGAAATTATTTGCATCCTTTCATTTGGAATTCAATCATTTTAAATTTCTTCAAAATATTCGGTTAGGGTATGTTTGGCATCCCTTTTTACGAACATGTAATTAGAAGCAAGGAGAGAATTATCATATACTTCAATTTGCAACTCATGGATAGGTTTAGCCTCGGGTTGAAATTTGTTCAAAATGGTGGTAAACATTTGATTGAAATATTTAACCTTTTCTTTTGGACTCATAGTGGTGGCAAAAAATTCAACCATTAAAGCTCCCCTAGAAGTTTCTTCGACAAATTTGTCCAAGAAATATTTTTGAAACTTTGTCCAGCTAGTTATGGAATCAACTGGCAGGTTGAAATACCAAGTCGAGGATGAATTCTCAAAGGCATAAGGAAAAATAATACACACTACATATTCATGTTGCACGTTCATTAAACTTATAGCTAATATGAAATTCTGGATATGGTCCTCAAGCAACCCGGAGGTTTCGGGGTCAAATTTAGGAAGTAATTTTTCTAGATGTCGGGTTAGGTAATGCACCCTTCCTAGGATTTTCAGAGCATCTCTGGCCAAACATGGTTGATTATATTGAGGTTGAGCCCCCTTTTCTCCATTTTTATCGTTATTATCCTCCATGTCTTCGAATTCAGAAGTTGAGTGATCTGATTTATACCTTTCCTCTTCAGATTCAAAGTCGACAGGTTTAGAGTAGTTACCAACTGGCGTTTCGGCTATCAGATTAAGGGGTTGTTCGATTTCAGTAAGGGAAAAATCTATCAGGTCTTCTACAATGTGAACAAATACTTGGTCAATGTTGTCAACAACTGGTCTTCTTTCTTGTTTTCTATGAGGAATTAAAGGATCTAAAGGAAATGATCCGATTTACTGGGTGTAAGCTCTTGTGATTCTTCTGAACTTATTTAACTCCTTGTGGGGAAGAGCATAAGGTATTTCAGGGTACATGTGTTCTTCCTCTTCGTGTTTAGGTGATTTACTCGTATCGAGAGTAATATTTGTATCTGGGATGTATTGAGAGTGACTATCCATGCGTGGGGAATGTTTTGAATCTATAGGCTATTGTTATCAGATTAATTGGTAAGTGCAGTCACAAACAGATCTCCCTAGATCCCACTGGAAACTAGAACAAAACAAAACATAATATGAAACTTTCCCTAAGTTCTAATCATTGAGTTTACTAGTTAACAAGAGATGTACAACATACCTTTTAAATGTCGCTTCCTCTTTCCATTTCCATCCTAGCTCCGTTCCAATGCTCCAAAGATATTGAACCTGTAAGGGAACACAAGCCAACCAAAGTGAAAGAAATACAATATACTCAACAAGAACCTATGTATGTGATCAAGGAATCATACAATAAAACAAGACTAGTTTTATGGGAAAGAAACATATCACTGCATCATATTAAATAGAAACTGGAGATTACAACCAAAGCCTTGATGTCACAAGGTCCCCTTTCAGTGGCCCTTTTCTCCAACACACACAGATTTTCTCCAAATGGCTTGAATGAAGAAGATCCACAATGACTTGAAGAACTCAAGCAAAGCTCTCAAGAATAATCTGAAGTAGAACTCTCCATACAAATCTTATCTTATTAAACCTTAGCCTTTTCCATGAGAGATCCCTCTTTGTATAGTGTGAAAGAGAGATGGATGAGGATATTAGGATGATCCCACCAAATCATAGAAGCTATTAAGATCCAAACCGACCGGAGGCCACCTCATCTTCTAGAACATTCACGAAATTTGACTTTTCCCTAGCTTAAAGCATCGTCACACCCTACATACTTAGCAGCCCGCGATGATGTCGCATTCCAGGTGTGGTGCAGGCTACAACAATCAGGCATCCTCGCACCCTATGAATAGAGCATCGTGAAATGACCTTCCTTCATATGTTTTTTTGCAGAGGAAATCAAATCACTTTTCTCATGTAAATATACTTTTTATCTTTTCCGGGAACATGAACACATCTTGTCAGTGGATCACTGGGGTGACAAAAATAATGTGCAACAGAAATCCCCCCAAATTATGAAGCTCGAACTCGTGACATCTCAAATACTTTGTAGAATGTGTGTGTCGGAAACAAGGAGCGCATCGATCAGGAACCTGCAAAGAATCAAACATATGCATAATATCATACCAATTATGAGGTAGTGATGCAGGAGCATTGCGACTACCAAAGCCAGCGTGGAGCCAACACATGTGTTTTTGAACACATGACATATATGCTTGATGACTTTTTGAAATTTCATTAAAGATGAAGCGCCATATCCTTTATGAAGGAGCACATGTTGTATTGTATCAGACCTCGAGCCATGCACTCTTGTCTGAAGTAGATAAACGACATTTACTTTAGTTAATGCAGGTAGATAGGATTTTATTTCCAGAATAGACAGTTTAGAGTTTGAGAGGGAAAACGAATATAGACACCCTCCTTTGTACATTGTAACATGATTCAGATAATTCAGAAGCATTCATGAATAGAGGGGAAAGTAGAGAACTGTGTAGAGAACATCCATGTACAAATATTGAATTAATAGAAGAAAGATTTGATTCAAATACATGGTTATGTGTCTATTCTCTGTGTATTGTGTTTGTTCTCTTAAATGTATGTTTTCTGGTTTTGAATTTGCTTTGTATATGCTGTGCATAAGATTTCAGGTTTGAAACTGAAGTCTGAGAAGGAAGAGAATGAGTTTCAATTGTTTCTCTATCTGAGCCAGGAGATTCCTGCATAGAGTGCAGTCGAATTCATCTGCAAGGAGTGCGTCGATGAAGGATCAGTAGTTTAACTGTTGTTCTCATTCGCCCAGAGGTCAATTTGGGTTGTTGAAGCAGTGTGAGGAAGGCACAGGCCGAGAAGAAGAAGTCTCAGTCATGAATCTGAGCAAGGAGATAAGGACTACTGTTGCAGAGAGGGCGAAGAGTCTGAAAGATTCAACACTTGGAAAGCGTTGAAGGCTGAGCGCAAGTAGGGCGCGCAAGCTCAAGAGGGATAGTTCCTTCGTGGTATTGTTGAAATAAATCCCAAGGGGTTTGGGTCGAGGAAGGTTCATGTCGAGGAAGGTTTCAAGCAGGAGCTGCAAGCAAAGGCTTAGAGAACAAGTCTCGGCAGAAGCACTTATTCATTTTCAAGAAATCCTCAAGGAGGAGGAGTCGACGGTCAGGATTCGTAGGGGAGATCAGTGAAGTCCCGACAACCATCATATTTTGGGGAAGTTTCACAGGGTTTAAGAGTTGGCACGCAGGGAAAGGGTCAGATCTCATCGAAACTCGACTCATTGGAGAA
Organism: Picea engelmannii; assembly: GCA_009831015.1. NCBI lineage: Eukaryota > Viridiplantae > Streptophyta > Pinopsida > Pinales > Pinaceae > Picea > Picea engelmannii. The sequence goes on from ML782712.1 coordinate 1,148,992, forward strand.
TCGGAGTTTCCAGGAATATAGGATTCGCACAGGGAGAAATTGCGATCCGTAATTTCCCGAGAGGAGCATAGTCATAGATCCCGGACTGGGTACATGTCAGGGATCCAGAGATTCAGGGTTCGGCATTCAGAGTTTTCCCATGCAAAGGAAACACTATAGTTGAAATCGCGATCACGCGATAATCGATAGCGCGACAAGGAGGGGTGACGTGGAGGAGAGCACCTGCACGTGCATCGAGGTTCGATGTTTCGGAGTTCTTGGCGACGAGAGACTCACAACCACGGGAATCACGATATCCCGATATGCGATTTCCCAACGGAGGAAAGAACGAGTGGAAGACAGGTGGCATCGGGGTTTGACATTTCAGAATTTCCGGGAGCGCAAGTTCTACACATATAAAACCCGCGAAGTCCGAAACTCCGGCGGGGATCAGGCCGTGATATCATAGTAGGGCAGGTCATATGCGAAAGAGTAGCTGGAAGGGGCTAAAGGTCACAGAAGCACCATCGGAGATCGGGAATAGGGGATTTGCACCATCAGTGACTCACGACAGCGTGGGTACCGACTTCCCGATAGGAGAGGGGGAAGGTGTGAAGCGAGTAGTCATCGGGATTCAGGGATTGGTGAGACCTGATTCCATGAGCTCAGGACTTGAGATATCGCGAGGTCCGATTTCCCGATTCGAAGAAGGGAGATCACAAAGAAAATCTGTGGGTAATGAGAACTCCCGACAGGGGGTTGAAGAGTAATTTTAACTCTTCGGTCCAGTGAAGAAGAAGGTCCTGGTATTGGCGGACGTGCCGGGTGGGCATCTGCGATCAGAGTGGTATCAGAGCAGGAAATCTTTGTTTTCTGTGACAGAGAGAAAAGAGGGAATTTCACCATGCCGCCTAGAAGAGAAAGGAAATCACCTGATCCAGAGGATAGGGATGTGAGAAGAAGAGGTAGGTCGGCAAGGAATCCTGAGATGGAGAGGTAGATACGCGATCTCAGAGCGATATTGGAAGACATGGAAGCAGCGCAGAGACGCACAACCGATGCTGGAAATTTAAGTGACTCCGAAGGCAAAGCTGAAGCTGAACAACAAGGAGGAGTTGCAGCTGAAGATGCAGCCAATGAGCGGTTAATTAAGGCTATCGCTCGAATGAGTTCGAAGACAAAAATGGACATTCCAACTTATGAAGGAAGTCTGGATGCAGAAGAGCTGTTGGACTGGATTATATCTCTTGATACCTACTTCGATTATGAGGATATCGAAGAGGACAAAAAGGTAAGGCATGCTGTCACGAAACTAAAAGGACATGCAACATTATGGTGGGACGAGCTTCAAGCAGATAGACGTTCCAAAGGCAAACAAAAGATCAAAAGCTGGGATCGAATGATTGCAAAGATGAAGGCAAAGTTCATCCCAAGGGATTATCAGATCACACTGTTCAAGAGAATGCAGAACCTGAGACAGAAGTTGATGACGGTGAAGGAGTATACCGAAGAATTTTACAAGCTCAATATCAGAGCAGGTCATCGAGAGAGCGATGATGAAAAAGTAGCCAGGTATATGAATGGCTTAAGATACGATATCTAGGATGAGATGAGCATGAAAACCGTCAGAACGGTTGAGGATGCGTATCAAATGGCATTGAAGGCAGAAGAGAAACTAAGCCGAAAGACAACACAGCGAGGCCAAGGAAAGAGCCAGCCGAGAGGTAAATCAGTTGCCCAAGATGGGTTCCAGAAATCTAAGTATGACTGGAAGAAGCCTCAGACCAGAATGGAAAGAGGTGGATGTTCTCAGCGAGGCTAGCACGCTGAACAACGAATGCAGTAGACATAACAGAGCGGAGGATACGCCGATGTAAATACTTTTCCTCGTACCAGAGGGAGAGGTAGAGGAAGAGGAGGAATCGTTACATGCTACACATGTGGAAAGAATGGGCACAAAGCAGTTGACTGTCCAGATAGGAAGACAAATAAAGGAGAAGCTCACATCGTCGAGGCACAAAGGCGAGCTATTGAAACAGAAGACGCATAAGACGGAAGGTCGTTAATGATGCGTAAAGTTCTCGTAACACCCGAGAAGGAGTTGGAGGACACAGCTTAGAGAAGCAGACTGTTCAGAACCGCATGCAAGACCAAATATAGGAAATGCAAGGTCATTGTGGACAGCGGAAGCACCGACAATCTCGTTTCAACCGAGATGGTGGAGAAATTAGAGCTGGAGACGACTGATCACCCGAGTCCATATAAAGTTTCATGGCTACAGAAGGGACATCAGGTGAGTGTCACTAAACAATGCTTAGTTGACATTAAAATAAGAGGATATAATGACAAAATTTTATGTGATGTCATTCCTATGGATGTTTTCCATTTACTGCTGGGGAGACCATGGAAGTATGATAGAAACGTAATTCATGATGGGAAAATGAATGCGTATACCCTGGAGAATAATGGGAGAACACACATGCTACTTTTGATAAAAGATAAGGAGGTAAAACCGGAAGTGAACAACAGGATACTTCTCATGAGTGGGAAGGAACTTCTGGCAGAAGTAAAGAAGAAGGAGGATCCACAATTCTTTGTGGTCAGAAAACCCAGAATCATTTTTACCAGCACAAGAGTGGACGATTTGCCGGAGGAAATTCAGGAACTGTTGGAAGAGTTCGCTGATATAGTGGTGGATGAATTACCTCATTCGTTGCCGCCAATGAGGAGCATAAGTCATCACATAGACCTTGTACCGGGAGCTAGTTTTCCAAATAAGGCCACGTACAAGTTGACACCTCAGGAGAACGAGGAGGTTAAGAAGCAGGTCCAGGAGTTATTGGATAACGGACTGGTCAGAGAAAGTTTGAGTCCATGTGCCGTTCCAACGGTACTCAGCCCAAAGAAAGATGGAGGCTGGAGAATGTGTACAGATTCCAGAGCCATTAACAAGATTACCATCAGGTATAGGTTCCCATTACCGAGAATGGACGATCTGATGGATTGTCTGAGTGGGGAAAATTATTTCTCAAAGGTTGATTTGAAAAGCGGATACCATCAAATTCGCATGAGGGAAGGCGATGAGTGGAAGATAGCCTTCAAAACCAATGAAGGGTTGTACGAATGGCTAGTCATGCCGTTTGGTTTGACGAATGCACCGAGTACATTCATGAGGCTGATGAATGAAGTGATGAAAGAATTCATAGGTAAGTTTGTCATTGTTTATCTAGATGACATATTAATTTTCAGCAAATCAAGAGAGGAACATTTGAAGCATTTAGCTGCAGTAATGAGAAAGCTACAACAAGAGAAGCTGTTGATCAACGTGAGAAAATATTCATTTATGAAGAAAGAACTCATTTACTTGGGGTTTGTCATATCGGCAAATGAATTGAAGATGGATCCAAGTAAAGTGGCTGTAATAAAGAATTGGCCATCACCAAGAAATGTTTTTGAGGTGAGGAGTTTCCATGGTTTGGCTAGTTTCTACCGAAAGTTCATTAGGAACTTTAGTGGAATTAGCGCAACGATAATGGACATAGTCAAGAAGAGACATAAGTATTTTCATTGGACTGAGGAGGCTAAGAAAATCTTCAATCTGTTGAAGTGGAAGATCACAGAGCAGTCAGTGTTAGTGTTGCCAGATTTCATGAAGACATTTCAAGTGAAATGTGATGCAAGTGGCTTTGCCATAGGAGCGGTCTTGAGCCAGGAGGACAAACCAATTGCTTATTTCAGCAAGAAGCTGGATGAGTCAAAGGTGAAGTACTCAACGTATGACAAGGAATTTTATGCTATCATACAGGCGTTGAAGAAGTGGAGGCATTACTTGATCCCAAAATAATTTGTTTTGTATAGTGATAATCATGCATTACAGTTTGTAACTCAGCAGGAGAAGTTGAACCAAAAACATGCAAAATGGGTAGAGTATATGCAGAATTTTACATTTGTAATTAAACGCATTTCAGGGACTGCTAACAAAGTGGCTGATGCTTTGAGCAGGAAATGTTTGCTGCTGCAGGAGTTCTGAGTCAAAACATTGGGGTTTGAGAATCTGAAGGACATGTATGCAGGTGATACAGATTTTGCAGAGGCATACAAGGCAACTGAGAATCCATTTCTCAGAGACAGAAGCCCGTGGATGGATTAAATGATTCAGAATGGACTGTTGTTCTGAGGAAACCAGTTATGCATTCCAAATTGCTCCATGAGGGAGAACCTGCTAAAGGAGAAGCATAGTGGCGGATTAGCAGGGCATTTTGGACACGACAAGACATTTGCAAAGATGAGCGAAGCACACTTTTGGCCGAAGATGCGAACAGATGTCAAGAAGTTTGTTGACAGGTGCAGAGTTTGCCAACATTCTAAGGGCAGAAAGAAAAATGCAGGTCTTTATCAACCATTACCCATACCAGAAAGGCCATGGGAGGCGATCAGCATGGATTTCGTACTAGGATTGCCGAGGACTTAAAGAGGACATGATTCAATCTTTGTGGTGGTTGACAGGTTTTCAAATATGGTACATTTTATTCCATGTCAGAAGACCAGTGATGCGACTCACATCGCAAACTTGTTTTCTAAGGAGGTTGTTAGACTTCATGGCTTACCCAGAAGCATTGTATCGGACAGGGATAAAAAGTTCATTGGACATTTCTGGAGGACACTCTGGAAGAAGATGGGAACTCACTTGATGTTTAGTTCAGCCTATCATCCACAGACCGATGGGCAGATAGAAGTGGTCAATAGAAGTCTGGGAGACTTACTCAGAAGCCTAGTGACAGAGCACCATAACAACTGGGAAAATGTGTTGCCACAGGCAGAATTTTCTTACAACAATTCGGTGAATCGAAGCACAGGTAAAAGTCCATTCAAGATTGTATATGGCAGACAGCCAAGAGGAGTATCTGAGCTGAGGGATTTAGAGCATATAATGACAAAGAGCGCGAGAGATGAATAATTCACAGAGGCGATGGAGGATCTTCACAGCAGGGTGAAGCATCGATTGACATAAACGAACTAGGAATACAAGCACAGAGCGAATCAACATAGGAGACAACTTCAATTTGAGGTTGGTGATCTAGTTCTGGCACATCTAAGGAAGGAAAGGTTCCCAAGGGGAACATACAACAAGCTCAAGATGAAGAAAATTGGACCATGCAGAGTCCTGAAGAAATTGGGAGAAAACGCTTATGAGATTGAATTGCCGGATGACATTGGAATATCTTCGACATTCAATGTCTCAGACTTATATCCCTATAAGGCTGAGGAAGCAGGAGATGGAAGTGATGAGCAACCATAAATTCAGTGGCATAAGTAGATGCCGATTGGAGAAAGGCCACAGATGGAGCAGATACTGGATAGAAGAGTCAGCAAAAGAACCAGACGGAAGTAATACTTTGAGTATCTGGTGAAATGGAAGAATCACCCAGTGGAGGATGCCAGCTGGGAAATAGAAGCAGTGATTCAAAGGCATGGACAGATCGTGCAGGATCTCATGGACAGGAGCCCATGAAATTTTTCAAGCCGAGGAGTATGATGTAGGAGCATCGCGACTACCAAAGCCAACGTGGAGCCAGCGCATGTGTTTTTGAACACATGACATATATGCTTGATGACTTTTTGAAATTTCATTAAAGATGAAGCGCCATATCCTTTATGAAGGAGTGCTTGTTGTATTGTATTAGACCTCGAGCCATGCGCTCTTGTCTGAAGTAGATAGACGGCATTTACTTTAGTTAATGCAGGTAGATAGGATTTTATTTCCAGAATAGACAGTTTAGAGTTCGAGAGGGAAAACGGATATAGACACCCTCCTTTGTACATTGTAACATGATTCAGATAATTCAGAAGCATTCAGGAATAGAGGGGCAAGCAGAGAACTGTGTAGAGAACATCCATGTACAAATATTGAATTAATAGAAGAAAGATTTGATTCAAATACATGGTTATGTGTCTATTCTCTGTGTATTGTGTTTGTGCTCTTAAATGTATGTTTTCTGGTTATGCATTTGCTTTGTATATGCTGTGCATAAGATTTCAGGTTTGAAACTGAAGTATGAGAAGGAAGAGAATGAGTTTCAATTGTTTCTCTATCTGAGCCAGGAGATTCCTACATAGAGTGCAGTTGAATTCATCCACAAGGAGTGCGTCGATGAAGGCTCAGTAGTTTAACTGTTGTTCTCATTCGCCCAAAGGTCGATTTGGGTTGTTGAAGCCGTGCGAGGAAGGCACAGGCCGAGAAGAAGAAGTCTCAGTCATGAATCTGAGAAAGGAGCTAAGGACTGCTGTCACAGAGAGGGCGCAGAGTCTGAAAGATTCAACACTTGGAAAGCGTTGAAGGCTGAGCGCAAGAAGGGCGCGCAAGCTCAAGAGGGATAGTTCCTTCGTGGTATTGTTGAAAGAAATCCCAAGGGGTTTGGGTCAAGGAAGGTTCGTGTCGAGGAAGGTTTCAAGCAGGAGATGCAAGCGAAGGCTTGGAGAACAAGTCTCGGCAGAAGCACTTATTCATTTTCAAGAAATCCTCAAGGAGGAGGAGTCGACAGTCAGGATTCACAGGGGAGATCAGCGAAGTCCCGACAGCCGTCAAATTTCAGGGAAGTTGCGCAGGGTTTAAGCATTGGCACGCAGGGAAAGGGTCAGAGCTCATCGAAACTCGACTCATCGGAGAATCGGAGTTTCCAGGAATATAGGATTCGTGCAGGGAGAAATCGCGATCCACGATTTCCTGAGAGGAGCATAGCCGTAGATCCTGGACTGGGTACGTGTCAGCAATCCAGAGAGTCAGGCTTCGACATTCGGAGTTTTCCCATGCAAAGGAAACGCTACAGTTGAAATCTCGATCACGCGATAACCGATAGCGCGACAAGGAGGGGTGATGTGGAGGAGAGCACCCGCACGTGCATCGGGGTTCGACGTTTCAGAGTTCTCGGTGACAAGAGACTCACAACCATGGGAATCACGATATCCCGATACGCAATTTCCCGACGGAGGCAAGAACGAGTGGAAGATAGGTGGCATTGGGGTTCGACATTTCGAAATTTCCGGGAGCGCAAGTTCTACACATATAAAACCCGCGAAGTCTGAAACTCCGACGGGGATCAGGCCGTGATCTCGTAGTAGGGAAGGTCATATGCGAAAGTGTAGCCAGAAGGGGCTAAAGGTCACAGAAGCACCATCGGAGATCGAGAATTGGGGATTTGCACCATCAGTGACTCATGACAGCGTGGGTACCGACTTCCCAATAGGGTAATTCCCGATAGGAGACGGGGAAGGTGTGAAGCGAGTAGTCATCGGGATTCGGGGATTGGTGAGACCCGATTCCGTGAACACAGGACTCGCGATATCGTGAGGTTCGATTTCCCGATTCGAAGAAGGGAGATCACAAAGAAAATCTGTGGGTATTGAGAACTCCCGACAGGGGGTTGAAGAGTAATTTTAACTCTTCCGGCTAGTGAAGAAGAAGGTCCTGGTGGAGGCGGACGTGCCGGGTGGGCGTTTGCGATCAGGTAGGGATTCTCATACTCAGACTAAAATTGACTCAAATCATAAGCGTCAAGTGAGTCATGGCCAGTAAATATACACTGTGGATCCATTTCATTATGAATTGGCATAACCACTTGGAATACACTGTGGATCTATGCTCTAAAAGAATGCAAATTCAGACATAGCCATGAGAAATACAAAGTGGAGCTATTTGTCAATACAAAGCATGAATACTCCATCGCAACCTGGACCAAAATGATAATATCTAGGGTCTTCATTTCCATCGTCTCTAAGTATGACTCTAGCCATGCAATTATAGGTGCTGAAATTGAACATGGTATAAAATACTTGATTACGGGTCATTAATGAAAACCGTTAACAAGTGCGAGGGAAATCACCATTGATGTCAATGACTCCCAAGGTACCCTAGTACAATCCAGTGAGTGTGAATAATTGAGTTGAAGTCGAACACTCAATGGAATCTTCTAATTAGGGGTCAATGATGTGGACCCACTATTGAAAGTGAATAAACCTTCCATTGAGGCATGCAAGCTCTAAGGTACTGAATGATTTCTAAGTCTTGTTCCTGGATAATGAGTTGAAGTCGACAAGAAAAGACTGGTCACAGGAGGGACTTGATATATCCCCCATCAATGGCACGAAATATGTAATATATTTGAGGTAGATCAGAGTATGAAGTGATTCGAAATTGACACAGGGAAGGCTGGCATGGTAGAAGATTTATAACTGCAGATGGCTGACTCGATAGAAGGCTTGTTTAGGTTGGACTTCTCTTGAACATATGAACGACACGACAATGGTCTTGGCAGCATTGATTCAAGGAGGACCCGACATATGGATGTGTGGATGGTCAAACGAGAGACAAATGGATTTCCTAGCCCAGATATAATGATGAAGGGGGGTGTCATGTTCAAGAGTGACTATTGCTGCCACTAACACAAATACAAAGACACATTTCTTTCCCAATCTGCCCCCACCATTTCTGGCGATTACCTCTTTATTTTTACGCAAGCTTGAGGAGGATAACATATGCTTGTTGATGTAAGTTCATCCTTCGGATGAGTACCTCGGAGTATGTTTAACGAACCCTAAGGAGTGGTTCGATCCCATATGGGTCTTTTGATGTTTTTTTAACGAGTCTAAAGAGAGAAAACTCATGGGTTTTCCAATTTTAGAGAGTTTGAAAAACACTTAAAGAGAAATCCATCAGTTCCTTTTTCGTAAATTAATCTGACGAGACTGAAAAAGTGAATGCCTATCACTCATCAAATGTTTTCTTCAGATAATTTTATGAGTGTGAAAAGAACAAGGTCACTCGACAATATTTTCGTTTTTAAAGAGCGAGAAAAGAGCTTAAAGGATACTCCATAGGTTTCATTTTTCGTGTCACCATTACAAGTTTGAAAAATGAGAAAAGACTAGTCGATTACATTCTCATGATTTCACGAGTGTCAGAAAGAACTAATACTTGCTCAGAGTTTTTCCTGAAAAACTCAAAAAGGATCTGTACATGCAAAAAATATAGAAAAATAAACGAAAAAAGCGGACCCTTGTTCCAACGATTCACCTCTAGACTTTTTCAATCTGCAAAAATCAATCACTTGTAAAGTTGTTATGACTTTAGGGTTTATATGAAGAATAAAAAATAATATAATATACAAATGAAAATCAATAAAATAGGTAAAAACCCACATTTCACAATTTCATTTGTAACTTCACCCAAACATTGCTCCAAACCGTCTTTTTACCTCGATTTTCAACTGCGGATTGCGGAGTGCATGTGTAACACCCTGTTTTCCCCCAGCTTGTAAATATAACTGAACTGGCCAAGGGCTATGGAAAACTCATAAATGTGAATATGTGAATGATATTTTGAATGTATTTCAGGACTGCTGAGAGGGGATGTGCAGAAAAAGAGACCACGATGGCGGTGGAAGGCCCCTGAGAAGGTGGCGTTAACTTCCAGCGAGAATTGAATACCATATTTGGACTCCATTGGCCTGGAGAGCCAAAAGCGGCTCGCTAGCCCTGGGAATTAATGCCTCATAAGCTGGTAGGCAGATGGATTGATGAGGGATGGGATGGTAAATCGCCCATCCGTAGAGCCGTCTGGTCTGATCGGTGTGAGGGTAATTGTGCCACACACAACCTCGCGAGAGGATAAGGCGTATGGCAGCAACGATTGAAAGGGGGGGCAGACGCGAGGGAAAAAAGGGAGGTTTTGTACAGAGTGAGTGATAGAAGAGAGGAAGGATTGCAACCTTTGCTCCTGGTCACTGGCAGACAGAGAGACGCAGTCTCAGAGCATCGTGGTCTCAGCTCGGGGGTGGCTAGTGGTAAATCCGTTGGGATTCGCTGAGCCTATGGTTGGGTGGAAACGAGCACCCCTCTCAGTAGTTGCACCCACTTCTGGTGTTATTTCTAATAAGTATTTTATGTATTGCATTTTGANATATATATATATATATATATATATATATATATATATATATATGTACTCACAGCACTGTGAGATTGTGAACGATTTTTAGTGTAAGAATGTCTGTGAATGTTTTGATAATAATTAAGGGACATACGCTTGTAATAGAGGAAGCCATGCCCGACTTACGTCGATAAAGATGAATCTAACTATGCATAAGTTGAATCAAGTTAAACCCCCAGTCCGTTCTCGGGAATTGGTTTCCCTTATCTATATCCATGAATGCCCTGGGTTTGATCTCCTCGCAGATATTTCCTTCTTAGAAGGGCTTACCAAGAACCGGGAAAAAGGGACTTGGAGGTGCAAGCCTTAGAAATCCCTGTATGAAGAGGAATGACCCTCTTCAAAACCCTGAAGTAGCAGCGTAAGGATAAGGATTGATCAACGGATGAGATCCTTTCGGGGAACCTGCGGTCATTCACGACCGTTAAATCGAAAGAACGAATGAGGACGTTAATTTCCTAAGCCTTTTTCCTCTATCTTCGAAGATAGCGAGGAAATCTGAATCGTGGACCTCCAGGCTCCATGAGAACATCCAGACCATTGATTTTCCACGTCCAAAGAGTAGAATAAAAGGGCGCGGCATCGGGGCCGATCTGAATCGTCAGATCTGAACTAGGAGTCCCGACAGTCGTTAGATCTTTAGGGAGATAGACGAGGGTTAAGTCGCGAGATGGGAGTCCAAAAGATGGACGATCCAAGTCACGAGTGGCAAGGTCACGAAAGGATCTGAGCCGTCCACTCGACGAGGACAGGTGGCAGAGATCCAAGGATCTCGCTACCTCGTAGGTTCACGAGTTAAGAGCCCAAAGTTTGGATGCTCCAAGTCGCGAGTGGCGAAGCCACGAGAAGATCAGAACCATCCATCCGAAGAGGACAGGTGGCAGAGATCCAAGGATCTCGCTACCTCGTAGGTTCGCGAGTTAAGAGCCCAAAGTTTGGAGGCTCCAAGTCGCGAGTGGCGAAGCCACGAGATGATCAGGACCGTCCATCCAAGGAGGACAGGTGGCAGAGATCTAGGGATCTCGCTACCTCATATATTTGCGAGGTAAAGGCCCAAAAGTTGGGTGCTCCAAGTCACGAGACACGAGGTCGCGAAGCGGCGAAGTGGCGAGAGACTGTGAACCGTCCATCTGGGGAGGACAGGTGGGGGAGATTGGGAAGATCTCACGAACTCGGGAGTTCGCAGAGTGAACGCCCAAGTATTGGGTATTCAAAGTCACGAGGACGCGAGAAGCGAGAAGGTGATAACCGTTGGATCCGGATCGCGGAAAGACCATTGGATCTGCACGAGGGATCGTGTATCGGAGCCTCGCGAGAAAAGGTCTGGGAATTTGGCCACGAGAATCACGAGGTCACGAGTAGCGAAATCCCTCGGAGAAAAGTCAGCAAGTCGTCTAACCATCGGGCCTCGGGGATCCGAGAACCCAATGTTCAAACTTTGAACTCGCGAAGTCACGAGTTCCGATTTCTCGATAAATCAAGGAAGGGGGAAATCGTGCGAGAGGACTGTAGGAGCAGATTTACAGATAGGGAAATAGAAGGACCTTGGAGTCCTTCGGGCGAGAAGAAGAAGACCCTGTGAGCGGACGTACCTGTGGTTGGCGCGCCTGCGTCAGGTGGGACGTAAGACCACGGTTATGTACAGAGAATCGGGTAGGTAAATAGAAGACTTGTGATTCGGGGATTGGCATTTTGCTGCTACAAGCCCCGAGGAGTCTCATTACCGAGGAAACAATGGAAATTTTTGATTAATGGTAGTGGGTATGTTACAACACGGCTGATCCTATCGCGAATTGTCTCCGCAGGAAAGGTAATCTTCATCTCCTCCATCTTTTTATGGATTAAAAATTGATTTTCATTGGTTGAAAATGTGTTTTTGGGTTGATTTTTTGAGGTTACCCATGCGTTGCAGTCGTCGCAAGTGCCCTATATCGGAACCTGTGACGATGTAGGATCGCCGCAGGCAGCCCTATAGCCAGCCTGCGATGACGTTGCACTGTGTGAATGTACAGGACTGCAATGTCCACAACCCAAAAAATCAAAAGATGAATCCAAAAAGGGAAAACCCCCAGGAAATAAAACTATGTTGCTATTCTCTTTTTATGGTTCCTTGGCAGGTCTTCCACAATCAATATTTTGGAATGGCATGAGAGAGAGCACAAAGAAGAAGACTACTTTGGCGGGAATGACCCGGGAACAATTATGGCCCTCCGGAAGTGTGGATTGTTGAAATTATTCAAGATTCAGGGCATGAGGGACCATTTGAGACTCATTGAGTACTTAGTTCACATGTGGGATGTGAACGAGCAAGATTTTCATGTGGGTGCTCACATACTTACCATATATATAGAGGATATCTATTTCCTAACAAGACTGTCTTGCCATGGATCACGGGTGACACTTATAGGTAGCAGGGGCGGCGGTGAGCCTATGAACCACTACATCAATGAACATTGTGTGCCGGGTACCCAAAAACATAGTGGAAAGGTCGCTATCAGGGATGTCCGAGACTTTCCTCTATGAACTATCCTGTATACTATCAAGTGCATGGTAGGGAGTGTAACTCCCCACATGGATCTGCAAAGCTACTTTCAGTATGCACTGGAGTGTATGGATCCCTGATCTTCAACTAGTGCGAAGGGTTTCTTAAAAGTACGAAGAAACAACTGACCAAGTGTAGAAGTGGTGGGCTTAACCAATTCAGATATAGGTCGATTTTGGTGTCCTTCTTCCTAGAGAGGGTCCCAGTTTTATGCTTGCAGGTAGAGTGGGGTATACATGATCCACATGATCCGAGAATGAAGAGGTGGGTAGACCTGATTGCCCTACATGTAGCTGGTCCCATCATTACATATAACGATGTCTTCTTTGACTGGATGAGAACTCAAATGTTCATGGTCGATGATTATGCATATGTCGGGCTAGAATTCCATGGATATCCGGACCTAGCTCTTCTCGAAGGTTTCCAATGGGGGGACATAGGTAAGAAGGAAATTATGTTTATATCATGTTTTTGTTATTTTTAAAGATATAAAATGTTTTTTTTATGTTGTTTATTCGATGACTAGTCAAATTCTCTTTGATAATGCAGATGTGGGACCTTATCATCCTCCAGGTTCGTCCCCTATTCAGAGGCGAGGGAGAGAGATGCCATAGCAGGAGAAACTACTGTTGATTTCGAGATCATAGAGCAAAACTTGGAGGGACTCACAATGAACATCCCATATGCCTCTATAGATGGTATTCCTAGGCATTATCAACGCCACATAGTGGGCATGTCTGCATCCATCGATCAACTGCTTCGTAGAGTAGCACAAGTAGTCACACGTTATAGTGAGCAACATCCTTGATTATCTTTTGTATATGAAGCCATGTGCTTCACATTTTTGATATTTTGGTCTTCGCACAAAAACACTTTTTTGTAAACTTTTATCGTTATATATATATGAGGCTTCTACCGACTTACTTGTTGTATGTAAAAAGTGTGATTGGATTTTATAAATTTCTCAAATGTCTATCTAACACATAATTAGACAATGCATCTGTTAATATATTTAGAAATCTAGGAATATGTTGATATTCAATGTAATCAAAATGCTGTTCCAAGAGGCAAACTCGTAAATATACCCTTAGCAAAGTAGGACTCCGACTGGAATAAACATTACTCAACTGTCAGACTACTAATTGCGAATCGAGTCGTACAACAAGATGACGGATTCCAAGTGAAACCGCATCGGTCAATAATTCGATGACTGTACTGTATTCCACGATATTGTTAGTTGCACAACCAAGGAAAACACCTTGTAGACTGATCAATTCATTCATAGGTGCATAGATTGCCCAAGCAACAGACGCTAAGTTTTGAGTACTGCGAATAGTGCTATCAATGTAGCTAATGTAGGGTAGCAAAGACATCGACATCTGGAAACCAAGCACAATGCAAGGTAAGTATCTTAAGGGTGAAACCAATCAATGAAAAAGCACACAAAAATATGATACACTAAAAGTACAAGCATTCATGGAAAAAATATTTAAGCATAGTACTTATTTAAGTAGAGCCCATTTCTGGGTTCACTCAAAGGGATTCCATCATAATCCACTAACTCATAAACCCCTTTCTCTAACACTCGTTTGACAATGTAAGGACCCCGCCACATGGGCTCGAATTTACCGGCCCCTAGCAAATCACAATATTACTCATAAAGAAGAACTATATCACCTTCAGAAAAAACACGTGGCTTGGCATGCTTGTCATATTGGTCTTTAACACACTTCTTATGAGTTTCAATAACTAATGCCACATCATGACAGGTCTCGTCTAATTGCATAAAATACAAAAGACATTCCTCTTCGGCAGAGGTGTTAGGGAGAAGTTCAATGACTAGTTTCAAAGATGGTATCTCAAATTCAATTGAAAAAATTGCTTCGATACCATATACTAAATGGAAAGGTGTGAATCCCATGGTAGAATTAACAGATGTCCAATAGGCCCACAATGATGAGAACAACATCGTGTGCCAATTTTTCTTATGAATTCCTAACATCCGTCGAAGCATAGTAGTGAGAAATTTGTTGATTGCTTCAACTTGGCCATTGGCCCATGGATAATAGGGGGTTGAGTTTTCATGGTGAATACCCAACTTTTCAGTAAGTTCGGACATCATAAAATTACAAAAAATGACTACCGTGATCAGTAACGATGGCTTGAGGGACACCAAATCTAGTAACGATATGATTGAATATGAACAAAGCTATAGTTTTCCCAGTGTTATCAAATGTAGGCATCGCCTCGGCCCATTTAGTGAAATAATCCATAGCTACAATATTGTATCCATGCCCCCCAACCGAGTGAGGGTTACATGTCATGAATTCAACACCTCATTTAGTGAATAGACCAACAAAATCTATAGGGTGAAAAGGAGCAGGGTGAGATCGGATCTTATGATTATAAGTTTGAAAAGCGTGGCATTTCTGGACGGTAGTAAAGCGATCCTTAAACAATGAAGGCCAGAAATAAATAGCTCGTAAGATCTTTTGGGCAGTGGCATACCCAGACATATGAATGCCACATGCTCCAGAGTGACAATCATTCAAATATTTCTCAGCTTCATCGTAGGTGAGACATCGTCTAAAAATGGAATCAATACCACGATGGTAGAGGGTATCACCAAGGATGATGTATTGACGGGCTTGATACGATATACGATGACGATATGTACTAGAAAGGTCAGGCCGAAAAGTTTGGGTCTGCAGATAGATGATAATATCTCCATACCCTACGTCATAATAACTGATCAGAAAGAGGGAATATTCAGGTAAGGAATCCTTTGCCACAGTTTCTGTCTCAGTAGAGGGAAGGTCACAGGTCAATTCAAAAAAAAAAAGACTTATTTGACTTGGCACGTTCAAACACCAAGTCAAACTCCTGTAGAATAACTATCCATTTGGAGTACTTTCCCCCCAATAATTATCAAGTAAGGATATGTTGCATGGGGTTGCAATCGGAAATGACGGTGGTTCTGTGTAATAATATGCAGTGACGAAAATGTTGAACAACTAGAATAGCTGCCAAGGCCAGTTGATCCACATGTAAATATTTGGTTTCGGTAGTCGTGAGACTCCTACTCAAATAGTATATCACATGTTCATCATGTGAATCATCCTCTTGGACTAATACCATAACAATGGTAGAGTCCGAAGCAACTAACTACAGGAGGTAATCTCAGCTATAGTCAAGTGGAAATAGTAGTGGTGTATGGGTTAAGAAGATTTTCAAAGCCTCAAAGTCTTTGTTGGCAGTGTCGTTCCATACAAAATCGTAACCTTTCTTGAGCAACCGAGTAAATCCTTTTGTTAATTCAACGTAATTGGGGATGAATCATCGTAAAAAGTTTTCCTTCCCTTACAAACTTTGGAGCTGGTGTAGTGTGAAAGGAGGAGGTAGATTAAGGATAGCCTCAATCTTCAAGGGGTCTAGTCGAATCCTGTGTATAGACATGATAAAACCAAGGAGTCGGCCAGACTCCACACAAAAACACCTTTGTGTGGGTTCAAACGTATGTGATAACAATGACAGCATAGGAAAATGACCTGTAACTGTGTCGGGTGATCTTGACGATGCATGGAATGCGTTGGTAGATCGTCTAGATAAGGTTGGACGATGTTCTTAATATCATGAAAAGCGTAAGACATAGCACGCTGAAAAGTCACACCAACATTCTTTAAACCAAAAGGTAATTTCCGGTAGGCGAAGGTTCCCCAAGGGAAAATAAAATCAGTCTTGTGTTGATCTGCTAGTAAAATATTGATTTGATTATAGCCAAAGAAACCGTCCATCAAGGAGAATATTTCACTTCGGACACAGTCGTCAATGATCTGGTCAACGAAAGGGGTTGGACAATTGTCCTTAGGAAAATATTTATTTATATCCCTATAATCTACACAAACATGGATCGTGCCTTGTTTCTTATTTACCAAAACAAGATTGGATACCCAATCGGTCAAAGCCACAGGATAGACTAAGCCAGCTTTAAGAAGCTTTTCAAATTCAAGCTTGATAGAAAAAACTTTATGTGGATGTACTGAGAGAAGTATCTGCCGAACGGGTTTAGCGTCTGGATAAGTCTTAATCTCATGCACAAAAATATCAAGATCAATACCTAGCATTTCTTCATAACTCTAGGTGAAAACATCACACAATTCTTGGAAAAGTGATTTATAAGTGTGGAACTCATCAATAGAACATGAGGCCCCGATATGAACATTTTCCACGACTCTGAGTTTAATCGATATGCCAAGAGGAATGGTAGGTGAAATGTTACTCAATTTCCCTTCATACAAAACATTGTGTGTTGACTCAGGAACAGAGGAAATAATAACAACGGTCGACGAAGTCGAAATCTGTTGGTAGCTCTCTATGGTATCGTGTTCTGGGAAGAGAATGGAACAATGATGTGGATCATCCCATGGAGTATCTTCCATGGACATGACTGACATGATCATCTCATCAATAGGAAATATCATGTGAAACAGATCAGGAGATGTATCACAGAGAGGAGGAGAGGGGGTTGCCGATTGAATAGATTGATAAGATGATTTCACCGGACTTTGTTACAGATTGTTTTCATCATCCCTATGATTGTTAATGATGTAAACCTATATTTTTCCTTCAGAGGGGTCAGTGGCCTGAATTCCTGAAGAAAGAAGGGAGACAAATTTTTCCTGAGAGAAGAAGTTGTATTTTCCTTTGTAAAAACCCTATTTTGGAGGATTTCCGTAGGTTGCTATATACACAGGGTGTGGAAATGCTTGATTTCCGTTGGTTTCTCTATAGCTAGGGTGCGGAGTTTTCGTAGGTTGCACTATAGCTAGGGTGCGATGGCCTCCGTACGTGGGAAAAATGAGCATTTTCTCGATGCATCTAGAAGGAGAAGCTTCTATGGTGAGGTGGACTCCGAATGGTTTGGATCTTACTCGCTTTCATGATTTAGTGGGATCATCCTAACCTCCTTACCTTATCCTCTTTAGCTTATAAAAGGAGAGGAGATCTCATGGAGAAAGTTAGATTGATTGGGTTGGAAAGTTTTTGAGCTTGTTAGCTTGGTTAGATTGGCTTTGAGCTTTGCTTTGTCAAGATAGATGTCAGATCTATAGTCTCCGAATCCTTGGAGAAAGAAGTGTGTGGGAAGAAAGGAACTGTTGGAAGGAACCTGACGACATCAAGGCATCTGGTTGTATCTTTATTCCACATTATATAATACAGTGGCATGTTTCTTTCCCATAAAATAATTAATATTTTATTAAATGACTCCTTGATCACATGTATAAGCTTTCATTGAGTATACTATTGTTTCTTTCACTTTGGTTGGTTTGTGTCATTGCATATCCAATATCACAGGAGAACCAGAGCGAAGCAGGGACAACAAAGATATAAGGAAGTGATATATTAAGGTATGTCATCCATTCATTCTTTGGTAGTAAATTCAATGATTGTAACTTAGGGAAAGCGTCATGTCCTATCTTGTTTTGTTCTAGATCTAGGTGGATCTAGGGAGATTAGTTTATGTCCGCATTCACCGATCTATCCAACAAAAAATTTGGCGACTCCATTGGGGAACATATTGTTTTCCTAGTTTGTCTTGCTTTCTTTCTTTGATTGTTTGGGTTTTGTTTTTTGAGTCACTGGGAGATCCAGATTGACTCTCTGACTGTTAAAATTCGTTGGAAAACCTTCATAATTTTTTAATTTTTTCCATTTTTGTCTGATTTTCACACCCTTCTTTCGGGGACAGTGCGACGACGAAGGATTTCCACACCCTACCTTTTTATACCAGTGTGGAAACTCCGCACCCTACCGATTTCTGGCCTGCGGAAATTAGTGATTTTTGCACTGTGTTAGTCTACAGCCCGCGAAAATTGTGATTTTTTATTTTATTTTTGATGGTTTTTTCCTTACCCAGACGTTGGATTTGGTTTTGGGGTGAATTTTTGGGTTTGATTATGATCTGTTTACAGTCTGCTTGACAGCTTTGAAACTACTTTTAGCCATCTTTGCTTTGTTTTCTTTTGAAAGATTTGATCTCTTCCATTGAGTGTCTTTCAGTTACAAAGCCTTGTTTTTCTTTAGAATTGTTTAATGAAAAGAACACTTCATTTTCTGGATAACTTGTGTTAAAAGAGAAACTTTGTTTGGGTTGTTTTTGTTTTGAATTGATTTGCTATTGATTTTAGCTTCTTTTAAACAAAAATCTTATTTCTTTGTTTGCATTAGATTAGGGGCATCCTTGCATTTGAAGTAGCGAAATTGCATGATTTTTGGTCTTAAATTATTAAAAAAAATTCCCCCTCATGGCCAGGGGGGCCGTGAATCGTGTATTGGTGTATACTCTATTTTCTCATTTCTTGAAAATCTTGATATTGATGAGTTTAGTAAAATTTTGGGACATTATACATTTGGGAATGATAAATGTTTTCTCCTTGTAGCATAGCTTTCATCGAAATGAAAAGATTGCATCTTCATCTCTTTGCATAAATTTCGAGTCGGTCAAAACACCATCTTGTCCACGCCATTTTCCTCTTGAGTAACAACAACCATAAAATAAAGAGCTTATAAAAATTAATTAGACATTTTTTATATTTTATGGTAGCAAACCCACATTAGATTAAATGTAGGGCTTTGGAATAGGTGTGAAAGATAACTTTCCAAAGATGCAAACGAACATAGAATCTTGAGTTAGGGAGTGGTGAAATCCACTTATTACATTTTGTCCTGGGAAGCCCTTCTAATACAAGGGTCAATCACGAGGTCACATTGAGACTGGCAGAGTTACTCACCCTACTTTGTTGGTCTTGGTGTAGAGATTGCGTGTATTATGGGGGTCGCTTGAAGGTATACCCACAATGTTGAGTGGAATCCTTTCAAGTTGATTTTGGGATAGATACCCTGCCTTTGTGTGTGGATAGGAATGTTGACTGTTTCCCTAGGCATCATTGTAGTAATTGGTAACTTTAGTGTCATTTCTCTTTAGGGTCTTTACACAAGGTGAATTTGGAGGGGCAAGTCTTCACGGTACCTGGAATCGATGTTGGCCAAACTCACTCGGGCTCCTTGGAGGGTATACCCATGATTATGTGTGGGAGCTTGCACCAAGGCGTAAGTCCATTAAGCATGTCGTCAATGTAACTTTTCCACCCGCTCTACCTTAATCCTTTCTTAATTTGATCCCGCGACGTTGGATTTCATCACCAACTAGTGAGTTCATTGTGAGAAATTTTTGTTTGCTTTCTTGCTTACTAGATTTTTAGCGTGTGCTGTTTGTTTTCCCTAGAAGACTCTAGGTTGGATATTTTTCTAATGGCGTTAGTTCCTGAAATGACCAATGAACGAACCCCTTCTCCAGGGGAACCTTTTGTTTTTTCTTCTTACGGAAACATTGGTCCTCCTCACATTGCTACTTTGAGATTTCCAGGTCTCACAATTGGATTACCAGTATGGTTGTTTTCCACTTAGGTAATCCCGAATGCAGTTAGTGCTTCAGTTGTAAGCACTTCCCCCCAAGAACATCAACCTCATGTTGATCCTTCACCTTCTTCACTAGTAAGATCTTCTTCACCTTCTCCCCTTGCAAGGTCTTCTTCCATTTCATCTTCTTCGTTGAGTAAAAGCTCTGAAGCTAGTAACTCGATGAATAAGAAGAAGAAGAAAAGGAAGAATAAGAAGAAGAAAAATAAACAAGGATCTAAAATTCCAACCACTGTTGGACGTGTTGGAAAGAAACCAATTACTGTTGATCATGCTGGGAGTGTTGATGATGTCAAGATCACCCAAACAACCCGTAAGCCCAAGTACACTTGCATGATTTGTAAGGGTATCCATCTTCTTAAGGATTGCCCTGGTCTATCCAAGGTTATAGAAGCTTGGTCTACACACCCTCGCCAACCCGTGTCGTCGGCCTATGAACAACATGTTGATGACCTCCCGTCAAGTAGTCAAGATACCGTTGGGAAGAAGAAAAGAAGAGTCAAGTTCCTGTGTATGTTATACAGAGGGAGTCATCTAACTCACCTTTTCCCTCGTATGGATTGTTGTAACAGATATTAAAATCGACTCTGCCGCCCAAGATTTGAAAGGCTGTCAAGGAGGCCATGACTGCTGAGATACAGAAGTTGTGACAAAAGCTAAGCTTTATTGGCGAGTAATTTAATCAAACCAAACGAAGATGTTTTCGATTGCTTCCATCAATGACACGGAATCAAAGAGTCAATGGGAGCCTTTGGCACCAACAAAAGAAGATCAGGAATTCCGATTGACACAAACATATCAGGAAGCTCTTTTGCACTTGCAAGCTGGAGAATATTTGAAAGCTCAAAATTTGTTCGAGGCTATTATAYAGGACCCTCTCATAGMAAGTGCAGAGTTAGAACACATTGCAAGCGATGGTCATATGCTTCAACTCAGGTTCTTGGCATWGMAGARTTTGGCTAATGWGTTWGCCCAACAAGGCCGYATGTACTATGMAARMKWTGTGCAGTSMTATGCTTCAAGCAGTGGAAATTGATGAAMAGGWTSTKGTTGYMTKGAATSAATTWRGAACATTATCATGYGCCTTGKGMYCATTGAAYATAKSYYGYRKGKMCTWTGAAMAAGGTCTCAAGTGSAGTCCTAAYAACTGGAATTGTATGGAGAAKCTCTTGGAGGTGCTCATTGCGATTRGAGATGAAGTTGCTTGCCTTGCAGTTTCAAAACTACTCCTCAGAAAATGGCTTGCACATTCACACACTTGTCTTGTTAAAGTGTGATTGAGGAACCACCATCGGTTCCATTTGAGATACGTGGCATAGATAAACTAGAGCCAAAGCACATCAGTTTATGTTTCCCTGAGAAGAGAAAACTTGCAGATGTTGAAAAGATCGAAAATTGTTCAAAGAAAAGAAAAATTGAGCAGGTGGAACTGCACTTACCAGAGGCTTCATGGGGTGCACTTATAGATACATTATTAAATGTTATAAAGTCAAAGTTGTCTAATAATAGTGAGCATAACAATGAATCTGAGGGAGCCGCCTTTCATAGTAATAACAAATGGTTGATAAATGGTAAAGTAAAGTTTTTAGTGAGAAACATGGAGATAACTAAAGGGAATTCAAAGTCACACATCTTTGAAATGCAACGATGTTCTTCAGAGAGTGGAAGGAACAGTAGTACGGGAACTGATTCACCTTTAGATTGTGTATTTGAAGCTTTTGGTGATTCTTTTATAGACAAAAGAACAGGCATGGTCGGAATCTGCAGAGATGGTTCCTTTATTGAAAACAACATTGAGAGGATCTATACTATTAAAGTTAGGGTTGTTCTTGACTAACTATGCCCATTATGGAGGAGTTTCGAACTCTTTCAAGGCCATTTGATCATTTATTTCTCCCTGGAGCAGGTAGATATTCAACAGTTCGTGCATATGCCTTGGTAATTTATGACCAGAATACTGGAAGAAGCTGGGGATTTGCCTTTGCAACAATGAGCAGTGTCGAGGATGCCAATGCTCTCGTTGAGAATCTGGATGGAAGTCAATACGGTGGTCGCACGTTGCGGGTCAACCTACGAGAGGATGCAAGTCGCTCATTGCGGGTAAACTTATGAGATAAGACAAGGTCGGAGCAAAGAAATCAAACCAACAACGATGGCCAACATCGAGTATATATAGGTAATTTGTCATGGGATGTAAATGAAGAAATCCTCAACGAAGTGTTCTGCGAGCATGGTAACTTGCTGGATGCGAAAATAGTGTTTGACCGGGAAACAAGAAGATCTCGAGGCTTTGGGTTTATTACTTTCTCAACACAGTCTGCTGTTGCTTCATTGAATGGAAAGGAATTGGAAGGTCGGGCCATGCGGGTGGATTTGGCATTATCGAGCAGAAATACTGAATGAAATCATTGATAAAATGAATTGAGTTCTTGAAAGCAAAGACTTGGCACTCTGGAAAAGACGGAGCGATGAGGTGTTCGGGAGCTGTTTGAGGAAAATTAGGGTTTTGTTCTAGAACGGTCTTTTAGGAAATAGCTACCTGAATTTATTCCCGAAGATAATGATTAGAGACCTGACTCTTTTGATGGTGCGCCGACTGTGTGGGCGTTATGAACAGGTTACATTTTCATCATAGCTCTTGCAGACAGGTCAGAAAGATTCCTCTGGCAAGACTGATAATGCTGTCAAGAACTGTTTTAATACAAAAACGAGCCAAAAAACTAAAGATGCGGGCTACAGTGCATAAGAACAACGCTCGACGATAATTGCCTCTGGCCACACAATGAAGGTAGCAGTAGACCCCCAGATTAAACAATTTCACGCGGCGTTTTCAGTTACAAAAGATTTTTCCTACCCATTTTGTTTGGTGCGTCGTGCCAACTTCAAGGGTTTACGGCTGCATTCGAATTCTTCACATGATCTATTCAATTTTGAGTTTCGGGTTACTGAAGACTATCAGACAGAGATAGTGAAGATGAAGTTGACGATTACATCGTGGACTTTGAAGACCGAAGGATGCTTGATGATTTTGTGGATGTGAATTTGGCAATCATCTTCATCATCGTCCATCCCCGTTCGATGGGTTTCAGGCTTTTATTTCTTATCGCCATGCCCATCATTGTCATCATCTTCCATTCCTGTTCGATGGGTTTAGGGTTTTTGTTTCTCATCATGGCCATCATTGTCATAATCCTCCATTCTTGTTCAATGGGTTTCGGGCTTGTGTTTCCAGTCATACCCATCATTGTCGTAATCCTCCATTCCTGTTCGATGGGTTTGGGGCTTTTGTTTCTAGTCATGGTTATTATCGTCACCATCTTCCTGCACAGCCAAAGTGCAGGAGTGTTTACGATCACATCTTCAAATGTTAGATTGCGACTCGTGCCTCCCAATTTGACTATATTATGGCCATAGCAGTTTTCAGTGTATTGGCAGGCCCAGTGGTCTCAATTCCCGTTGTGGTCTTAGTCATTGAATGGAATTGCATTGAACTTGATTATCACGATGCCTTTCGGAAAACCATTGTTGTTGTTAACTCTGCCTTCGCGCTAGTAGGGTGGACAACAGTCTTATTCAGATGGTTAACATCAACTTAGTATTTTCCAAAAAATGTGCAGGTCTTGTTTTACATGAGAGATCCGAAGGTTACAACCAGCGATAATAGTTAGATAGATGATCCATCAACAGGGAAGTCATTGAAGACTTTGTCCAGAGAAAATGAAATCGTTCATGGTGTACGTTGACCAGAAGGAGGGTTCAACGTCAGGTCCAAAGGCAGATGTATCAGAAATAAGCATGAGCAATAGTCCATGCTCTACACCCTCATTCACAAGTACCCTTCCGATCTTGGAACGAGTCCTTTCAGCTCCAGCACGCTTTCCAGGAGAAGCTTTTCTGTCCTGGACTGTGAATATGTGGCTGACGCAGATGAAAACTCAGCTGCTCGCACTTCATCTGTTTCAGCACCTGACCAGAGATGATGAACATCAGAGACCCATCTTGCCAGCATTCATCCATCAGTTGTCTGGGGAGAGCTCCATAATACTCATGGCTGAAGAAGACATTGAAGACACAATGATGCACAACAGTGCAGAAAGTTCTGAGAACTCTGAGAGAAACCAAATTGAAAGTGATGAGGATTGATGTCATTACTATGTATAAGGATTTATACACAGTAAATCCAACAAGGTGTATTATGATTGATCGGTGATTCCAATTGTAGGAACGAGGTATAAATGTCTAAATGGATGCGAATCTATAGAGTTTGACTTGTGTGGAACATGTTAGGAGAAAGTTTCGGTGCTCCCTGGGCTTTTCAATCAACAACATACATCAGAAAATCGTTTCCAGTCAGTCACGATGACCAGAGATGATGAATATCAGACAACCATCTTGCCAACAATGCTTCTGTCAGTCGCAGAGTTCCAGGAAGACAAACTGCTTCAGATTGCTGGAAGACAAAGAGTTTTACTTTTCTGTTTAAAAGACTGATGTATGTAACATTCAGGGAGGGGGGCCAGGCGGCGGGGGCGCATGAGCGCAACACAGAAAAAACTTCTTTCGAAGAGATTTTCCATTGTAATGACTGAGTTTTGTAAACCAAACTGGAGTAATAAAAAATATGTTTATTTGCGACTGTGAGATTCATCATAGTCGATTTCTTTCAGCATGTTTTCTTCGCTTTTAGCTGTGTTGAAACTGTTTGGATTTCGTTTATGTTTTTCCTTACGCGCAACTGAAATTGTCTTTATCATCTCTTTATGTCTTCCTTAATCCATTACGACCGCATTCCGTTTTGTTTTCCTCTAACTGATGGGCTTCGTTACACTTTAGTACGACCACTACTGTAACGAAAGGGTTTGGGTTTTCTGCAAATGTTTATTGCCTTTCCTCTGCACCAGCTCTCAGCTGTGTAAGACCAATCTGCATTTTCAAAACTCTGCATGTATCCTTTGCTACGTCAGCCTTTCCTTTTTCTTTCCCCTACCGCATCATGATTTATCAAAGTACTGAAAGATAGACCTACTTTGCCTCACTTTCCGCAAGTTATTTAATCTCTGCTATTATCTCTTTTTCGGTTTTCATTTGACTCCATGCCCAATGGACCTTTTCCCTGGTTTAACCCTCAAATCCTACAAATCCAAGACCATCTTTTACCCATAAATCTGCCCAGCATTTCACGCTTGCTTCAATTTATTTCGTGACATTGTTCGAGAGATCCCTCTCGGGTTGGAAGGGTCAGCTCCCAATCCAAAGTGGTTCGAGGTTGCCTCGGGATTGATTTTCTGCAGCCCATTTCAGTTCTGAGTGTCAACATGGATGAAGCCTCAAAATTACTAGAAGACACGACTGTTTCACAACCTCAACTTCCAGCTGCTTATCACAAGCTTTCTCTCAACCCACCTGTAGTTGATGGAATGATCAATCCAATTTTCTCGTCAGTCAGTCTGGTTGATCAGATAGTCAATCTGGTCACGTCCTTAGTTGAACCAGTTGACAAAGTGGTCGATCTGACCCCATCCTTGATCATTCCCATTCTCCCACTAGAGAGTGCAACCCAAGTGGTCGATCCGATCCGATCCTCGATCGACCCCACTCTCTCGTTAGAGAGTGAAACCAAAGCGATCGATCCGTTTCCATCCGTCGACCCTATTATCCCTTTGGAGAATGAAACCCAAGTGGTCAATATGATCTCCTCATCGGTCAATCCTACTCTTCCGCTAGAGAGTAAACCCAATTTTGCTCACGTTTTTCTAGTTGATACAGACTCTACCGTGTCGGGGGGTATTCTTCCTTCTCCCGTGGAACCCACTCCAAGTAATGAGGCCAGCCTTTTTAATTGGGGTGTGCTAACCAGACCTCATCTTCCCTCTCACATTCCTTTCTAGATCACAGTATAAGTTTGTGGTCGAGACGTTCCTCAGATGCTGATAGATGAAGGTGCGTCCGTTAGTATTTTGTCTTCTATTTCTTGGTAGGCTTTGGGTTGTCCTCAACTTGCACCGATTACACAAAATCTGTTAGCTTTTAACAGAAGAAACAATCAACCTTTAGGGACCCTTCCTCAATTTCCTGTCACTTTGGGAGGGAAAAATCTCTTCATTAACATCATGGTAGTCCAATACCCCTTGGATTTCTCTTTACTTCTTGGGCGAGATTATGTCTATGCCATGAAAGCTATTGTGTCCACTCTTTTTCATGTGATATCTTTCCCTCATGATGGAATAATTGTGTCTATTGATCAACTTTTATTCATCGGTTCTAATTGGATTACCTCCATTAGTGGTTCTTATATGCAGATGGTATCGCCCTTGCAACAGGTAAATTATGTGGCGTTGTCTCACATGCCTTCCACTACTGATGATAATGACTTGGATCCGGTAGTTGACATGGTGACCTCTTCAATAGGGCTATTGGAGCCTGACCTCCTTAACCCTCTTGCGACCCTCGACATGTGTTCCTTCCAGAGTGTGTTTCTTCCATCAAGTGAAGATCTCTTGGAGGCCATGACTGAGTTTTGTCCCTTGACATGGTGCCCTTCCAGAGAACTGTCCTCTTGGAAGCCGTGATTAAGAAGAGTCTTTGAGCGTGGTTTTATGATTTCAAGCTCATTAAAAAATGAAACCAGCTGTGAGCATGCTTTTCTGATTTCAAGCTCATTAAAAAATGAAACCAGCTTCGAGCATGATTTTCTTCTTTCAAGCTCATTAAAAAATGAAACCATCTTCGAGCATGATTTTCTACTTTCAATCTCGTTAAAAAATGAAACCAACTTCGAGCATAGTTTCTTCGATTTCAATCTCATTAAAAAATGAAACCAGCTTTGAGCATAGTTTCTTCTGATTTGAAGCTTGTTAAAAATAAAACCCACTGTGAGCATGGTTTTCTGATTTCAAGCTCATTAAAAAATGAAACCGATTATGAGGATAGTTTTGCGTCTCTGTAGCAACCTCGTTAAAAAATGAAACATAGGTTATGAGCATAGTTCTTGTTTTTGTGTCAAGCTCGTTAAAAAATGAAATAGAGGTCTAGGGATTGAACCTAGATTCATGAGCATAGTTCTTCTCCTATGTCAAGCTCATTAAAAAATGAAACAACCTCCCCCTCTCTGTTGAGTCAAGTCCTTCGTTTAGTATTTGAAGCTTCATTTCATCTGCCTTGGCAGTTGGAAGAAACGAAGCTTGGGGGGAAATGATTCCAACCTCTAGACTTCATGTTGAAGTTGAGCCACTAGTTTCTTAAGCTGGGGGCTAAGTACCAACCATGCGAATTCGTGAACCATGCATTGGGAAGTCACAAGCATAGTTTTTACTTTGGTTCAAGCTTGTGTAAAAATGAAACCACCTACCTCAAGCATAGTTTCCTCTGGTTCGAGCTTGTGTAAAAATGAAACCAGGTCCAAGCATAGTTTAGTTTAGTTTTTAAGCTTGTGTAAAAATAAAATCTATCCCAAGAATAGTTTTTTATTTATTTTAAAGCTTGCGTAAAAATGAAAACAATCCTGAGCTTAGTCTTTGTTCTTTCTCATGCTCGTAAATACATGAGAATAAGTTACCAAGCTTAGTCTTTGTTCTTTCTCATGCTCGTAAATCAATGAGAATGTAACCGAGTATACTTTTATCAGTTTTTCGGACTTGTAAAGGTTATACGAAAAAGGAACCCACTGGAGTTCCCTTTAAGCTCTTTTTAGACTCTCTAAACATGAAAATATTGCCGAGCGACATTGTTCTTTTCATGCTCGTTAAAGTATTTGAAGAAAATGTCTGTTGAGCGATAGTTTATCTCTTTTTCAATCTCATCAGACTACTTTACAAAAAAGGAACTAAGAGAGTTCTCTTTAAGTGTTTTTCAGACTCTCTAAACATGAAAAACCCCCGAGTTTTCTTTCTTTGGACTCGTAAAATAAACATCGAAAGGCCCATATGGGACTGAACCAATCCTTCTTAGGGTTCGTTAAACATACTCCGAGGGAATCATCCAAAGGATGGGCTTACATCTCAAGCATATGTTATCCACTCAAGCTTGTGTGAAAATAAAGAGGTACTCGCCAGAAATGGTGGGGGAAAATTTGGGAAAGAAATGTGTGTAAACCTGTATTCCATGGAAGAGTCACCTTTGAACATGACACCCTTTCACTCGCTTTGTGTCTAGGTTGGAAAATCTGCTTGTCTCTTGATCCTAATCCTTTATGAGATTACAAATTGGTTCGTGGTCCCTGTTGTTGAGTCAGTTTTTCCAAGACAGTTGTTGTGTCGTCAATATGTTCAAAAATAAGTTCAACTCGGAAAGCCTTCTATTGCGTTGACCATTTCTACAGTCCTTAATCCTTCTATTACGTTGGCCATCCCTGAGTTAGTCCTAAATCACTTGTTACTCTGATCTACATCAAATCTTGTTACTTGTTTCGTGTCATTGATGGGGGATACATTAAGGCCATCTTGTGACGAGTCTTTTCCTGTCGACTTCGACTCATTATCCAGGAATTAGACTTAGAAAATAATTGGTACCTTGGAACTTGCATGCCTCAATGGCAGGTTTCATCGCTTTCGACAGTGGGTTTTCATTATTGACCTCTGATTGAGAGATTTTGCCGAGTGTTTGACTTCAGCTCATTAATTCACATTTGTTGGATTGTACTAGTGTACCTTGGGATTAATTGACATTAATGGTGATTTCCCTTTCACTTGTTAATGATATTCATTAATGATCGGTAATCAAGTGGTTTATACCGTGTTCGACTTCAACACATGTATTCGCATGGTTAGATTCGTACTATAGAGTGGTGGAGATGAAGACCCTGGATTGTTTCTGAAAGATTCAGGTTGCGTTGGAGTGTATTCAGTTTGTACTATTGCATAGATCCACATTGTATGTCTCGTGGCTATGTTCAAATTTGAGTCTTTAACACATAGATCCACAATGTATTTTTGGTGGCTATGTTCAGATTTGAGTCATAATGGCATGGATCCACGGTGTATGTTTGGTGGCCATGACCTGTCTTACTTGAAATGGATATTTGCATGTTGACATTTATGCTTTGAGTCATTTGTATTCTGAGTATGGGAATGCTTACCTCGGTGATGATATATTATGGTACTGTATTTCCTTGTTTATTGACAGGTTTCCGATCGACGTGTTCCCTGTTCTCTACACAAACTCGACAAAGTATTTCAGCTATCACTCTGTTATAACTTCATACTTTGGGGGGATCTCTGTTACACATTATTTTCGTCATCCCTATGACCATTAATGATGTAAACCTATCTATTGCCTTTAGAGGGGTCAGTGGCCTGAATTCCTGAAGAAATAAGGGAGAAGAAATTTTCCTGAGAGAAGTTGTATTTTCCTTTGTAAAAACCCTATTTTGGAGGATTTCCGCAGGTTGCTATATACACAGGGTGCGGAAATTATTGATTTTCGCAGGTTTCTCTATAGATAGGGTGCGGAGTTTCCGCAGGTTTCACTATAGACAGGGTGTGGCGGCCTTCGTACGTGGGAAAAAATGAGCATTTTCTCGATGCTTATAGGAGGAGAAGCTTCTATGGTGAGGTGGCCTCCGAATGGTTTGGATCTTACTCACTTTCATGATTTAGTGGGATCACCCTAACCTCCTTACCTTATCCTCTTCAACTTATAAAAGGAGAGGAGATTTCATGGAGAAAGTTAGCTTGATTGGGTTGGAAAGTTTTTGAGCTTTTCTTTGTCAAGATAGATGTCAGATCTATAGTCTCTGAATCCTTGGAGAAAGAAGTGTGTGGGAAGCAAGGAACTATTGGAAGGAACCTGATGACATCAAGGCATCTGGTTGTATCTTTCTTCCACATTATATAATACAGTGGCATGTTTCTTTCCCATAAAATCATTAATATTTTATTACATGACTCCTTGATCACATGTATAAGCTTTCATTGAGTATACTATTGTTGATTTCACTTTGGTTGGTTTGTGTCATTGTAGATCCAATATCACAAGAGAACTGGAGCGAAGTAGGGACAACACAGATATAAGGAAGCGATATATTAAGGTATTCCATCCATTCCTTCTTTGGTAGTAAATTCAATGATTGTAACATAGGGAAAGCGTCATGTACTGTCTTGTTTTGTTCTATATCTAGGTGGATCTAGGGAGATTAGTTTATGTCCACATTCATAGATTTATCCAATAATAGACTTAAAGGCATTCCGTCACCATAACGAGAATAATAACCAGATTTGGAGACTATCCACGGGTCATATTACTCAAGGGTTTCACGAACAATGGTTGATATTATGTTAATCAAAGCGACAAAAGGAGGTGGAATATCGGGTGGTGGGATTGGAAATATACCCGGGAGGTGTTTTCGAGATAAAAGGTACATTTCTAGTACGTGGATCAGGATTAAAGAATGCCAGTTGGTCAATAGTAACGACCTTTCCTTGGTGCGGGAAATGTAACACATGGAAAAGGGTAGACAAAACTGCTTGCATGGAATCAATCCAGCTATGGCCACGTAAAAGGTTATAATCAAGAGGTGCATCAAAGACCTCAACCTCAACATTGACCACCTTACCTTGTAACATAATAGAAAATGAAGGAAGAACACCATAAGGTTTGAACACTGTACCATTGAAGGCCTTAAGGGTATTGTGTGACTCAGTGAGGGAAGGAGAGCCAATAGCTTTCCAACAAGTAATGAACATAACACAAGTCGAGGATCCTTCATCATTAACGGTTTGACATATATTCTTGTTTTCCACAACAATTTGGATCTGAAACACTAACTAAGGAGGAAGCATTGGAATGTGGTCTTCCAAGTCAAAGATTATCAAATTGGTATTAGTAGGGTCAATTCCACTGATAGAATTTAACAGTTCCTTTCGTTGAGTAGGAAAAAATTGAAGGATTTCGATATCCGATATCGCAGAGGGTGCTTGCGCAAGATCTTATACAATATTGTAGTTTTGGGAAACACGTGCGTGAGGATTCAATGAAGACTTTCGAACAACACCCTTTGGAGGAGGACGAAAAACTGTATCGAGACCCAATTGTTCGAGATTAAGAGGACCATTTGGAGGTGAAGTTGGGTGAGGAGGTTGAACCAATGAAGGTGGTAGATCATCAACCTTGTATTTAGAAGAAGTGTAATCTTTGGCTCGAGTTGCGACTGCAACTTCGTTCTTCTTGGCGTCACTAGTACACATAAGGACATAAGATGTGGTAGAGGAAGAATATTGGTCATGAATGACCGATTGAGCCTGCTTCTGAGAAGGAAATGATTGTGACAAGACATAAGGTGTAGGAGGCTTCCCGATCCCTTGGAGGAACTTAGTAACCTCAATGCATCATGGACAATTTTCTTGTAATGATCGTCACCACAAATAAGGCAAGGGTAACGAGGTTTACGTTGATATTTTTCATTAGTAGGTTGTGTTTTTGGATTCTTAGATTGTGGATTATTTTTTTTGTCTTCCTTATTCTTACCCTTCCGTTTCTTTTTATTTTTATTTTTCCCGGTAGGTGTGGATTGAACCAAATTAACTTCAGAAGTCTTACCAGAGGAAGGAGTAGGAATAGGAGTATTTTGTACATCATAAGTATTAGGCTTGGGATTGGTGTGACTGGAATGTGTAGACCGAGTCTCAACATGGAAGATTCCAATCACACCATCAACAACATGCGAAGCTACTGAATGTGTGGGGGTAGGATTCATGGATGGACGAGGGGCATCAGGGATCAAGTTGTAAAGTGTACCCGTTTGCGAATAAACGAGATCTAGATACTGAGCATGACTAATCGCCTGATCTTCAGTGACAACAAGTGGGAAATTTAGGAGTGGGAAGGTGGCGTGGTAAAGACCTATCAGACATATCCATATGGGATATTTATATGCATGAATTTGGCCAGGTAAACTACCTTCACCTTTGTGTCAAATTCCACTCCATTCCTTGAAGGAAACGTCACTTTCAATTGCTGTTGGGGGTAGATATCATATAAAGTAAAAAAGTGTAAATATAGTGCTCTAAAATGGCTATTTCAGAGGTTTCTATCTAATCTGGGTCACAATCAGTCAAGGTAAATGCACCACCCATGGAAATATCATGGGAAATAGGCCCAATGAGTGATTTGGTAAACCACTCGGTCAACAGTTGATTAGGAAGGGGAACTTTGATTAAGCATCTTCTCCTCCTCCACTCATGGATGTTATCAAAAATATGAGTGGAAGAGGATTGTTTAAGAGAACTCAAAATTTCGGTTCCTGTCTCATAACGAATAAGCAACTGGTAATGTGTTAAGAAAGCCATGGATAGGGTATTGAAGTCATTAAAGAAACCTCGTGGTAACTCAATGTACCATTTAGCTTTGGAACTCGTGATATTTCATTCGAAAAGTTGCAATCTTATGGAGTCATCCATCAATGAGTTGGACGAACACCAAAGATGGAAAGTCATGACATGGTTATTTAGGTATTCTCCCGATCGACCATCAAACTTATGAATGTCAGAAAATAGTTTGGCTGGTATGAATGGCCAATAAGGAGAATGTAAAATAGGATCAGTCAAGATCCTAGACAAATCCGGTAAATCCAAAGTTGCAAGGAAAGGAAACTGTTTATTCACTTGAGGAAACTGGTAGTTTTGGGGAGTTAGTCCCATAGGTATACTAGTAGGACCATAAGCAGTTTGCATATAATTAGACAATTATGATAGATTCGGTTGTGGAGGATTTTGAGGGAAATAACCAACATGGTTGAGTTGATTAGGTATGTTCCCTTGAAAAGGAAAATTATACTGAAAATTTGGACCCCAGGTAGGATTTATAGAACCTGGATACGGTTGTCCGAAATTAGGGGGTACAAAGGAATTAACTTGAAGATGTTTCCCCCCAACCGGTTGTTGATTCCCTTGGAAAGGAAGATTCCAAGGTTTTGATTGTAACATAGGTATACTTTTTCCATAAACTGGGTTATGGCCTCCAGCTTGAGGTTTCCCCCCAAGTTGAGTTTGTCCCCCAATTTGAGGTTGCCCCCCAAATTGAGGTTTCCCCCCAACTTGGGGTTGACCTCCAACTGGAATCTGAAAACCAGAAGTGACATAATGACTGGTGCCTCCAACTGGATTGAATCCACTAGGACCAGGGCGATTAGGTCCTCTAGACAAAGGTGGAGGAGGAACGTACGACTGTTCAGAGAGAACCTGGGCATGTGTAGGAACAAAACCAGTAGCAACATTGTTACACATAAAAAATACTCACTTTTATAGTGTCACAAGTGTCGTCATTACAAAGGTCGCAAGTGTCGCATTTTGCTCACAAGGTCGCAAGTGTCGCATGTTGCTCACAAGTGTCGCAAGTGTCAAAGAAAGCATGCTGCCATGATGCCTATGTCATGCCTATAACGACATGAGAAGGACACTTGAAACACCTCAAACATTTGATTTGGAAGAGGATAAATGAGTTAGCAGGCTTACAAACCTTTTTCCATCTGAAAGCACCTCAAAAACTAAGTTTTTGGAGGGGAGCGCTCCCCTATACCTCTTCTAGGAGTGCTGGCGCTCCCCCTTACACTATCTGGGAGTGTTATAAAGCTCTTTGGCCCTTATGCAGGAGCGCTCCTACCCTTAGGAGCACTGGCGCTCCCTAAATCCTACTAGGGAGTGCTATAACGCCCTGAGTTCCCTTTTGAGGGAGCGCTACCTATTTTAGGCAACAATTGAGTTGTTGAGATGAATGGGGGAAGGATCTTTTAATTCTTAGAAGGCAGTTGAGTTTGAATCCCTAGTCCAGCCATGATCTTAGGGAAAGTCCTCAACTGAAGGAGGAAAATCCTCACCTTCCCCAAGTATATCTCAAGTTGTTGAGCCTCTCCAAGGCTATATAAGCAAGCTTTCTCATGGTGAAAGAGGACTGGAAAGGGAGAATCACACCAAACTTATGATCTTATAAGTGGTGCTGGAACAGATATATTTTGGAAGCAAGAGACCTATGATCTCATAGGGAGCAATCGGTGAAGCTATCATCATTCAGATCATGGATCTTTTGAGCAAGGGGTAGACAAGGAGGACTTGACGGAACTGCTGCAATCCATCTACGGCTGTAAGCAATGTTTTGTCCTCATTAATATAATTTGCCTAGCCTGTTTCTTTCTAATTCATGTTCAATCTCACATGAATTTGTCTCTTTAGTAGATATACCTATTTCAGACTAATCTTGATAGAGTAGGAAGTGGTCAGACTTTGTTTGTCTACAGGGCTTATCGAGGAGCGAAAGATTGGAGCTCAACTCGGAGCGTGCAGGGACAAACACCGGTAAAAGGTACCTCTCTTCTCCTTCCTTCTCACACACTAGTCCACCTAGATCTAAAAGGAAGTTAGTGACCATGATAAACACTTTCTGTCTTAGAGTTAAGAGTCTATCTCTTTGAGGAGATCTACCTGTCCGCATGGAGATTTTCCTTCAACAAACTTTATACCCAGGAGGAACACAAATATTGTACCCTCCAGATGGATTATGAGCATTGATAGCGATGGAAGTATTCAAAGCCTTATACCCAGAGGGAAGTGACGGATTTGGTCTAATCAGAAGTGGTGTTCCAATAGGAGCTTGAGTGATAACCATATTTTCGGTAGAAAAAGTTGTAGCTTGTGGGACCATAGTAGAATGGGTCATCTGGAGAGGAATAATTGAGTGAGAACCAACCAACAATTGGTCTGAAACTGTGATGACATTACTAGTTGTGCCAGTAAAATGATGTAAAGGTACCGTATAGGTGACATACGTGCCAGGAATTTGGGATGCTATAGGTTGATTATAACTCATTCCTAGTGCGCCATAAATATCGTGTACTGAAGAAGGGGTAGAACTAGGATTAAAAATCCCAGTAGTGTGAGCTGAGGTTCTAAATGATTCACTTTGAAAAAGTGGATCGTCTACTCCAGATCCTACGTTAGGTCCAGTAGGTAATTCAGTATTCTCAACAACAACAATTTCTCTTGATGAGTTCATCTAGAGCAAATGTGCGTCTTGTCTAATACTCAATAACGGATTTGGGGGAAGTCAGAATGCCTCTAAAGAATCTGAAACAATTCAGAATCCCTCTAAAGAGTGTGAACTTCCAACTTGTGAGGCTACTTCGTTATTGACTGCTCCCTCAGGAGAGCCTTCTGGTGAGTTAGGAAGAAAAGGAAGGTAACCTTCTGGATCTTCTGGGGGTATTCCTTGCATCTTATGTGAATTATGAAGGCCGATGTTGGCTGAACCAAATAAAGAATGAAAAAAATCTATGGCCAACTAGAGAAACAAACAACACTCACTAATAAAATCTAGAAATCAAACCAAGCAAACAAACCTTCTTATTCTGAAATCACTAGTTGGTGATGAAATCCAACGTCAAAAAATGAAGACAAGAAGGGGCTGGGATACAGAGGGTGGAAAAGTTACGTTGATGACCTGCTTAACGGACTTACACCCTGGTGCAAGCTCCCACACATAATCATGGGTATACCCTCCAAGGAGCTCGAG
The DNA here is from genome assembly GCA_009831015.1 of Picea engelmannii. Classification (NCBI taxonomy): domain Eukaryota; kingdom Viridiplantae; phylum Streptophyta; class Pinopsida; order Pinales; family Pinaceae; genus Picea; species Picea engelmannii. The sequence goes on from ML782712.1 coordinate 1,184,472, forward strand.
TGAGTTTGGCCAACATCGATTCTAGGTACCATGAAGACTTGCCCCTCCACAGTCACCTCGTGTAAAGACCCTAAAGAGATAGGATACTAAGGTTACCAATTATGACAATGATGCCTGGGGAAACAATCGACAGTCCGATCCACATGCAAAGGCATGGTATCTAGCCCAAAATAAAATCAGGAGGCTCCCACACATAATCATGGTTATACCTTCAAGTGACCCCCAATAATACGTGCAATCTCTACACGAAGACCAACAAAGCAAGGTGAGTAATGCTGCCAGTCTTAATGTCACCTCAGGTTTGACCCTTGCGTTAGAAGGGATTCCCAGGAAAAAATGTAGCAATTGGATTTAAACTCTCCCTATCACAAGATAGTCTTCCAAAGCACTATCCTAGCTAATGTTGGTGAAGACAATTTCTAGAAAATAAAAGTTGCTTATACATTTTAAAATTACGCTGTATTTTAAAGGCTGTTGTTTACTCAAAAGGGAGACGAGAATGAAACTGATGATGTATGTGACCTTGACCCAATAAAATGAAAGAAGAGATGAATATGAAATCTTTCATTTCAATGAACTCTAATTACAGTAGGGAGAAGGTATATATTTCTGAAGTACAAAAGCTATGAGATACAATTTCTCATTTCTTGAATGAACACAATTCCAAATAATCAAAGACTACAAAATTTTCCAATTTGCTCTTTAAAAAAAAATGTTTGAATGTAAAAATTTTCTTGTGAATAATTACTAAAAGAAGAGATGACTTCAATTCTTTCTTTCTCAAATTAAATCAGAGATGTAATGAAGAAAATATATCATAACCCAAGAAAATTAATAAAATCTCAACACAATTCCCAAATCAAACTCATAACGTGGACAAAAATGAAATGATTAGAAAGCCTTTTTTGTCAAATGTAAAAAAAAATGTATTTCAATCAAAAAACAATATGGAAAGTGAAATCAATCCAAAACCTCAAATAAATCAAAGACCCTTTGTCAAACAAGCACTCAGATCAAGATCCAAAGATTATACCCTTGCGACAAGAGTCAAAATCAAAACTTGTAAAGTTTATAAAGAAAGACTTTCAATCACCGAAAACCAATAAAAAGCAAGTTTTAAACTCACAAATCAATCAAACACTGGTATCAGAAGTTCATCCCAGAAAATTGAGGAAAAACTGGGTGGAAAAAGACACATGGGTCACTCGAACAATTCCTACAAGAATCATCGCAGGCTGGCAGTAGGACATAGTACGATGAGCTAAGGTCGTTGCATGATACCAATCAAGCAAAGTGCGATGTCGTCTCACTATTTTTCATAAGCAGAGTGAGATATCTGAGGATCGTCCCAGGATGTATATATGTTACAGTGCAACGATCTCTGTAACTGAGGAAAAAATGGAAGAAAGACAAAAAATCTAACTGAACTTTCAGACCCAGGGAGTCCAGATGGATCACCCACAGACTCATAGAATGAATTCAACCAGAAGAAGGCAACCTAATAGAAAATAAGACGAAAAAAACCAAAAGGAATTCGTATCCCCAGTATGGTTGCCAATTTTTTTTATCGGATTAATCAATAAGAGAGGACACGAACAGATCTCCCTAGATCCCACTGAAAACTAGAACAAAACATAACAACATATGAAAATTTCCCTAAGTTCTAATCATTGAGTTTACTAGTTAACAAGAGAGAGAAAACATACCTTTTAAATATCACTTCCTCTTTCCATTTCCATCCTAGCTCCATTCCAATGCTCCAAAGATATTGAACCTGCAAGGGAACACAAGCCAACCAAAGTGAAAGCAATACACTATACTCAACAAGAACCTATGTATGTGATCAAGGAATCGTACAATAAAACAAGACTAGTTTTATGGGAAACAAACATATCACTGTATCATATTAAATAGAAAGTGGAGATTACAACCAAAGCCTTGATGTCACAAGGTCCCCTTTTGATGTCCCTTTTCTCCAACAAACACACCTTTTCTCCAAATGGCTTGAATGAAGAAGATCCACAATGGCTTGAAGAACTCAAGGAAAGCTCTCAAGAATAATATGAAGTAGAACTCTCCATACAAATCTTAGCCTATTCAACCTTAGCCTTTTCCATGAGATATCCCTCTTTATATAGTGTGAAAGAGAGATGGATGATGATATTAGGATGATCCCACCAAATCAGAGAAGCGAGTAAGATCCAACCTGATCGAAGGTTACCTCATCTTCTAGAAGATCCCCTTCTAGAACATTCATGAAATTTGACTTTTCCCAAGCTTAAAGCATCGTCGCACCCTACATAATTAGCAACCTGTGAATACGTCACAGTCCAGGTGTGGTGCAGGCTGCGATGATCAGGCATCGTCACACCCTATGAATAGAGCAACCTGCAATGACCTTCCTTCATATGGTTTTTGACAGAGGAAATCAAATCACTTTTCTCATGTAGAAAGCCTTTTTATCTTCTCAGGGAACATGAGCACATCTTGTCAGTGGATCACTGGGGTGACCAAAATAATGTGTAACAACTATGCAGAATATATTATCAGAAATATTGTTAGCCATGCATTCGTTTAGGCCCTCCTTCTAGTGCCAATTCTGTTGAGGGGTTCGAGATCCATTTAACTAAAAATCATGAACCAAACCCACCTAAGAGGCCCAATTAGACTCATAAAGGTTTGATGAGTGGTAAGGTTCTCCATATTCATGATCTGGTTGGGTTTATCAATGGGATTTAATGGTGATTGACATATATGTCTTTTTTTGTTACGCCTTTTCTTCAGGTTAGACAGTTCTCATTTTGATTCTTTTCTAACATTATAACAAAAGAAAGATACAAATATAAAATGGATGATAGAGAGAATCTAACTATGTGTTTGGGGAGAATAACCTTTATACCCTAGCATGCAGACGACGAATATCTGAACAAATTCAAACTAACATTAATACAATTTTAGTTAGTGGACATTCGACATTGTTTGAGATAACAATTATAGAAAAGAGACATACATGTGACAATAAGCTAGTGCAAGAAAAGTAATTTCCAATACTCTGCTATCAATCACATGTTAACATAATGGATTTCTAGTCACCAATTAGAATAAAAGAACCGTTACAACATTACAAGATGACTATAAATACAGGTACAACAACTCTTACTCAACAAAGCAACAAATATTGAATCCAAAGATAGAGATAATCCTCCTTGGTCTAAACACATTCACGCCTTAGCTGATAAAAGTGTCTTTGGTTCTAAACAAAACTTCTTAATTAAAATAAACTTGCACAAAAATAATTATATTACAAAATTTCCAAAAAATTCTTTCTCTCCAAAAACCATCGACCCCCTCTTGTCCCGGGTCGATCCCTTTATTTATAACAAAAAATAACTAAACTAAAAATAGTTACTAGAGTTGTGTTAAATTAAGAAAACACCATGTGGTGGATTTATTAATTTGTTCTCTTTTGCTCGTCTAGTGGTTTCGCTGCAGTGGATGGTTCTTCTTGTACTTTGACCACTTGACGAAGAGATATTCACATGTTTTTGCATATGGAAACCTGTGCTGATCCATCAGAGCAAAGAATACCTCTTTTATCTCTACTACCCGTTCTTTGTAACTGATTAGATTGACACTTAAGCGTTGTAGGATTGCGAGATCTTTGATCAGGTGTTCCATGAACTTCTTTACTTGACCTGGAGTCATACTTGAAATTTGTGAAATTTCATCTTCCCATGTCGAGTCTTGCTCTGTTTGTCGCTTGACTATGTCATGCAAATCAGTGAAATCCTCCGATGAACCAAACTCTGGTAGGTCAATGATTTTCATCTCCCGATTGATTTTCTCCCAACTTTTCTCGCACTCTACCCATATTTTCTGTATATTCCGCTGAGGTTACTAGACCATACTTACCTAGTATTTCGCTGCTTTCTTGATTCGGGAGATTTTTTTATCCATCAAGACTCATATTCCATGTTCTTCTGTGTCTCGGCCTTTATTCACTTCGATGATGTAGTCGATCCACTCCAAGGCCTAATGTGACTTCTCATACAATATCTGTACATCCTTACAGGTTTCCATCCCCATGAGGGTATCTTCTTGAAAATCAAATATGGAAGCGGTGAAGAGATTCCTTTCGCTTGTGAATTTCACATACGTTTCTCAGAACTCACTCTTCAAGAGTACTACTGCCTATGTTGAATTCTGGTAATAATACGCTTTTTGGTGCAGATGATCCAATTCTTTCTTCATGGCGGATATCTCCTTTTCATCCCTTCTTTCCCTGTCCAAAGTAGAATCGGTTACAACCATACCTGCTCTGATCAACTTAGTCATCTTAGAATTTTCGGTATCGAACAATGTCTCCTCTGTGGTGATGAGAAGTGTGTTATCGAGTGTGAGTATCCTTTTTTTGGTCGTTATTCTCATCACAACCTTCCTTTTTCTATCATAAGTGATCACCTGTATATCGATGAATTCATCCACTAGTTCAGAAATATGTTGATCTCTCCAGGTCAAAATGTGGCCTAAGACTCTTGCTGTGTAGAAATGTTCTATGACCGGATATTGTAATTCCTTAGTAGGGGAGGTTTCTATATGCTATGGTGACTTGGTCTCTTTCCGGTCCTCATCAACTGATGTAGTCTTTGTCCTAGCTGGGGAGATAGACAAAGAATCAACCTTAGCTGGGGGGTCGGCCGTTGAACTCCCAATTTATGGTTGATGCATTTCCTCTTCTTGTTCACCAACACACAAGTCATTCTTGGAGATATCCTTCTGAATTTTTGTTCCTACTTGGTCGGAAAATTCAGTGTCCAGAGTACTTCTATATTCATGGTCTCCTTTCTGGGGATTTGGGATCAAAGCATTGGAGGCTGGAGAAAATTTTTCCCCTGGTTCTTATCATATGGTATCATGTAACTCATAAAACTTGACCACGAAGTCTGTTTTTAGCCTTTCCTTCGGGTCTCTAAGTTTGTAATACCTTTTAACCTCCACTGGAAGGAAAAAACCAACACATTAACCTTCCTCGTTGTTGATAGTTCACTTTACCGTGTCCACATGTTCAATTATCCACCCCAAGGTTTCGATGCAAGCTAGAACTGGGGTCCGACTAGCCACCCTGTGCATATTTGACCTCCTAATGTTTGGAAACACTTCATCATCCAATATTCAGACGTTAGGATTGCTATGAGTTGTGAACTCAGGGTAATCCTCCTGAACGATTTTGTTGTATAGGTCTCCCCAATGTGGGAGCACCACTTTAGACCCTATGCTTGCCTTTGTGTTTCTGAACACCAGAGTGTAAACTGCTTCTTGGTGGATGTGAAAATAACTGATTCCATCTTTGAGACAAAATCAAGTTCCCTTGCGGTGTGTGGTGTGGACCCTTCACCAACCTCTAGTACTTTCAATTTGGGCGTTCTTGGTGAGCACCTAGCTATTGGATTTCTTGGAGGCAATTTCATGCAAACAACCAGAGTGAGTGGCCAACGTCTACGAGTATTATTGACAAATTTTCAAGTGCATAAATGATATAGATGATGCATACCTCTTCCTTGCACAAGATTAACCTGGTTTTACTGGTACTCAGATTCAAAGATCAGGCTGTAAAATGTTCAACGTGCTCCATCGCTCCTTCGTCTTCTCCTAGAGATAAGTGATTTGTGCACATAATACTGTGTTCAAATATTTCCTTCTAAATTTAAACTGAGGGCATACTTACCTTGTCGCATCAGTTCTTAAATTCAGTGGTGTAAAATACGTGCTACAAAATCCATCACAGAATATGAACCATGCTTGGGATTAAATGCAACGCAAACTGGCGGGGAAGGAGCGGGTTAATTCACAGTTTATCGGTGGATTCAAACTTATACTGTTTGGTTGACACACGAGATAGTAATGTGGGTTGCACGAAACATTACTTTTCTTATCAAATTGCAAAATTCGATCCTACTTCTGTTGAAAGTGTCCCATCATACTATCAAACCTTCTCGTATTGTCAAAAATAGCATGATTTGTGTTAGCGAACAACAACAAGGTCTTCAAATGGTACCATAGTGTACAGTGGCCAGGATCGCCGATGTAGAATGTGGAAGGTTCGATGAAAATCCCTGACGTATGGTGAATTATCAGTCCGCCAATAGTCAATGAGTGAATCGACGTTGACACGTTTCTTAGACATTATTCATTGATACCTTAAGGAGAAAGCTCTGATTCCGACCCAAACCACCATACAGTGTTCACATCGAAATGCTGACATGGAAGTACGACTATGACATAGGGAAGACTAAGTTGTACGAACTATTTACATAGGAAAGAGACGTGGCGGTTGATTTTTTAATTCTTCGTGAGAAACTCTTCCTCGACATCGATGATTTTCTTTAGACGTGTGTCCCTAACTATCGTGCCCTATGATTCTGACACCAATGATGTATCGACGATAGACTTAGTGTTAAAGTTAATGTTTCCGCAGTTTCGTTTCTTGAATTCTGCTGACGCCGAAGATGTGTCGACGATCGGTGATTGGAGATGGCGGTCATTCTCGTCCGTGATTTACCTCTAGAATTTTGCTGATGCCAGAAACGTATCAGTGATGTTAAAATACTGTCTTATAGACCAAAATTTTCTGATAGGCGATCGTTGGAATTTTTTTTAAACTGTGCACATTTCAGGACTTTCACGCAATGTTATTGAAAAAAAAAATTTGAATTTGTCAATAGATTTAAACCAGACAAAATATGGCCGTTGATAAGGTTCCAAAATAAAAAATCAATTCATTCATGACACAGACTCTGATTCAAAAATAAATGAAAAGTGGTACCCAAAAGAAATAAATTTCGCAAATTATTTTAGGGTGTGTTGAGTGCTCATTAAATGGTGATTCTGTCGGAGAAAACATAATATTTTCTCCTTCCTTCGGGCTTAGCTTGCGCAAAATTGATTGAGAAAAAAGCTCACCTTATTCTATTTATTTTCAACATAACCTATTCTATCAATGTGTACACACGTTCTTGTGTTCATTAATCTGGATCTTCCTATGGGGTTTATGCTTTTCCACCCTCTTTCCTTTTAGCCTCAATCCATGTACTTTCTAGACAAGAGCAGGGTAGGTGTCCATTGACGTGAGGAATTTTAGCTATCATTCCTTTCCTTATGGTGTTTTTCCGCTGCTAGCAATCTTCCATAGCCCTGACGGAGTTATTTTCATACCCTCTCGAACTTGACACCTTTTTTTTCATTTAGATCATTTCCTTATGGAAAAACTACTAAGCGTGAGTCAGAGAGGAGGATATCTGTTATTGGAAAAGTGAATGGTTAAGGTGGACCTTTCCCTGGCACTGTCTAGAGGTACATGTGATCCTTTCCAGCTAGTCATATTTTCCTTTCGGCTTTACTAGGCCACAAAGTAGATATTTCATTTCTTCCCCAAGTAGTATGATTAAAAATACAAAAATGATTGGAGAAAGTTTGTATTTTCCCAACGTCTCTTAGCTTGCATGTTAGTGTAGGTCATAAACATAGTCTATTTTACTATATTTATTAAAATCAACCACTTATTTACAAAACACAACTTAATTAAAGAAAATAACAAGCAAAAGAAAGAAAAGAAAAAGAGTTTGCAGTCAGTCTTCCCTGAACCCACACACTTAACTTGATCAAAATGTATGCTCAAAATAAAAGAAACTCAAACAAAAAATCAAAAGACACTTTTTTTTAGGAGAAATATTGTTTTAGGGCCTAGCTGTTTATCGAGAAAATATCAGATTCTTCCCTCAGATTTTGCAATCGGTATGTGCCTGCTCCGATCTTCTCGGCCACCTGAAAATTTCTAAGCCATAGATTTTGGAACTTTGAGTGTTTTCCTTTGGACTCGTTTTCTTTATCCTACTTCAAGAATAGGTCCCATACTTCGAAATCCCTTTCTCTAGCCTTATGTTTGTTGAACCATTTTTTTTTAGGAAAATGATTGTTTTAGGGCATGACCGTTCACCGGGAGGGTGTCAGATTCTCCCCTTAGAGTTTGCAATTGGTATGTGCCTGCTCCAATCTTCTTAGCCACCTGAAAAGGTCTGAGCCATAGATTTTAGAACTTTGAGTGTTTTCCTTTGGACTTTCTTGCTTTATCCCATTTCAAGAATAGGTCCCCTACTTCGAAATCCTTTTCTCTACCCTTATGTTTTTTGAAGCATATTTTAACTACTTGTTGATGATAAGTGAACTTAAACTTAGCCTTTTCCTTTTCTTCATCCAAAATGAGAAGGGTATCAATACTTTGTTGTAGAGAGGATGAGGGATAACCTATTGATGATGGGAAAGCCGTAAATATGGAAGGTATAATCCATTTGAAAGAATGGCTTCTTTCCCATATAGCAGAAAATACAGAGAGTTTCATATGGCTTCTTTCGGTTTCACTCTATCGACCCATAAGGAATTATGAAGTAAATTATGCCAATTTATCTGATTTTCAACAACTATTTTTTTAAAATTCACACCAGGTTTTTATTAGTTGACTTTGCTACCCCATTCCCTTATAGATAATAGTTTTCAAAATATCTTATAATGATCTCTTTATCAAGGGAGAATTCTGTCAAGCGTGTGGAAGAAAAATATGTAGCATTATAAAAAATGAGGATGGAAGGCATCCCAAACCTTGTTATTATCTATTTTTCTAAAAATTGGATTACTACCTTTTCATTAATGTGCGTGAGATGGATATCCTCTATCCACCTTGTGAAATAATCTGTTGCAGTCAAGATATACTTATGTTTTTTCGAAGAATTGGGAGTAATTTCTCTTATAACAGCTATTCCCCATTACTCAAAAGGTCTGGATGTGTTCATCGACTGGAGTGGAATGCATGGCCTCTTTTCCCTACCAGTGCTCACTTGAAAATATTTACATTTCCTAGAATATGCATGAGAATCCATGAACAAGGTGGGCCAATAATAACCAACCCCTAATATTTTGTGTGCCATGGATTTTCTTGCAAAATGTCCACCTGCTGGGCCGTCATGGAGCCCTTTGAGTACCTTTTTTGCATCATCATATTGAATACATCTAAGGAGTACTCGATCATAGTTTATATGGAAAAACACATAATTTATGAGGCGATATTGAGCATATTTTAACCTGAGGGCTTTCCTATCTCTAGGGTTTAGATTTTTTGGACAAGTTCCATGATGTAGGAGATAAGACAAGTTTCCATACCAGGAATCTTGCCCGTGAGGGACGTATAAGGCTTCGCCGCACCATAATGACAACTCATTTTCCCAACCAGGGTCTTCTACGTTAATCAGATCTTGGACTTCAACGACCAGTTTACACAACCCTTGTCCTTTGACTATTTTGGCAGGTTTTCTGTCTAAGTCAAATTCTTGAACGACTGCCATCCAATTTCCCCTCCTTTCTCCCATATCCTATTGGGTGAATAAAGACCTGAATGTGGGGTGAGGGACTATGACTTTGGTGTGATTCTTCAGGATATAGGATCTGAAATACTTGACTGCTTTATATACTACGTAAGCCTTCTTGTCTATAGTAGGGTAGTTTAGTTGAACTCCTTGGAGGTTGGTGCTCATAACAGATACTGGTGCTTCATTGTTTTCATCATTCACTGTGGGTCAATGTGGATACATCCTGCCCTTGACCCTTCTTGATATTTAGAACCATCAAAGTACAACATCCAAATTTGTGGAGGGGAATTTCTGACTTCTTCATGTCTAGCTATTTTGTCACTTTCATCTTCCTTGTCTGCTACTCCTAATGGAGAATCTTTATAGAAGATGATTTATTTTGCGGCTTCTAGTAGGTTTACTTGAAATTTCATTTCGGAGTTTTGAGTGAGAGGTACATTAGACAAGACAGGGGTGAAATTGCCAAAATTAGAATTGTTGGAGTAGTTTCCTAACATAGGGAAATCTGCCGACGAGGGTTCGATTGGATTCTCTAAATCAATGACAATATTTTTGAGATATATTTCTTTTTCAATCCTAATCATTTTTGTATGTCCCTTTAATGGAAACCATAGGTGATCCTAATCAATACTAAAGCATCCATTTAATTTCTCAGACCAGTCTTGGCTAAGTAGTAGTCCATAGGCCTCTTCGATGTTTACTACAATTATGTCAATTACTTGAAAAAATTTGGGGTGTGTAGGCATTCTGATCATGAAATATTTAAGTTCCCCAATGACATTCACCTGCATCCTATCTAGTTTTATAACATGTTTATAACTTTTGAGTGGGGTTGCATTCAATTTCTTATAGATTAATAATGGCATGACATTGGAAGATGCCCCTGAATCGATTAGGAAATTATGTAGATTTCTATTAAAAAATTCAAAAGTCAAGAGGAAAGGAGGGATAAAAGGCCTCTCCCTTTTTTCTAAAGAGTAAGCATTCACACTTGGTTTATTTGTTAAATCTGTGGGAGATGGAACCTCACGTTGATCAGTGCTTGATATAGGGGTATCTATTGATTTTAAGACCTACAACAAAAAATCCTTTTGTTGAGGGATCCTACACATGTCCATGACAGATACATTAGCCTTCATATTCTTCAAGTCTTCTACCACATTGTAGTATAGCTTAGGAGCTTCCTATGTGTGTATGTTTGTGGGATTTTTTTGAGAAGAAAATAGGGGTTTTGGGCGATTGACCACTTGATTCCTTCTGGATAACTGAGTAGTGGTGGGATTAATTTGGACAAGTTGAATTCTACCTCGTGTCTGTCCAAATATAACTTTAGCAGGAGATTCCTTCACTTCAACTGCGTCGTTGAAAGGAATCATGTGGTTGGAATCCCATAACAACATGGCTATCTCTTCCGATGGCTCTGGACTTTCTTGATCAATGGTGTTTATCATCGAGCTACTAGGTTGTTCAATTAGAGAGCATTCATCTAGGAATCAAATAGCCATTAAATTCTCAAACATAAATCGCATAGCAGTCTCCATGCTATAGTCTGTAACCGCTGCTTCTTCTGTCCATCTTGTCAAATACTCAATCACATTGATTATATACCTAGCTCCTAATCTACTAGCTGGTTGATAGATCGGTCTAGAGAATTATATTGTCCATTTATCAAAAGCCTGCAGTGTAACTTGTGGATGCAAGGAAATCTCATCCCTCCTGGATGGATTTCCAACCCTTTTTCAAAAATCACATGCATGGAAATATTCTTTAGCATCCTTGTGAAGTGTGGGTCACTAGAGCCCTACACACAAAATATTCTACGCCATCGATTTACTGGCATAGTGTCCTCCTACAATACCTTTGTGTGCTTATGATAGTATCATTGGCCTTTCATTCTCTAACACACATCATCTTAATATCCCACCTGCACCTAACTTAAATAAGTTTCCTGCGATTAGTTGATAGTTTGCTGCCTTAACCACTGACTAATTCTTTTGTGCATCTGTCATGTCCGATGGAGCCATTCCCATACTTAATAATTGGACAATGTGTGTGAAGTAGCCATCCACCATTTTAACTGCAAATAAATGTACATATGATAAACTATCATCTAGATTCCCCACATCTTCTCCTGATAGAATGCATGATAAGTGATCTGGTTCTACATTCGATTTCCCTGGCTTAACAATGACTTCAAAGTCATATTCTTGGAACAAAAGTAACCATCTACAAATTATCCCCCCCAACATTGGCTTGTTCACTAAGTATCTTAGTGCATAATGGTCTGTATACATCTTGAAATGAGAACCCAACAAATAGTGTCTAAACTTCTGCAACACATACACCATTGTCAACCCCTCTTGTTCTGTCGTAGTGTAGTTCTTTTATGTTGTTGACAACTTCGATCTTGGAAATGCAATTGGGTGGTTTGTTCTAGCTGAGATAATACTACACCTAAAGCTATGAACGATGCATCCACATGAACATGAAATTCCTTCTTCCAATCCGGGAATATCAAAATTGGTGCATTCACTAACTTCTGCTTCATTGTGTCCAAACCTTTATGGTAGTCCCCATTCCATTGGAATTTAGCTTCTTTCTTCAACAACTTCTCCATGGGTGTTGTAATCTGCACATATCCTTTAATGAACTTCCTACAGTATCCTGTATGGCCCAATATTGCTCTTAATTTTCATACTGATGTAGGTGGTGGTAAGTCCATAATCACCGCAATATCGAAAGGATTCACTAGTAAGCCTTTCTTACATACTACATGGCCCAACAAAATTCCAAACGACACGTGAAAAACACATTTTTTCAAATTCAATGAAATATGACATTGTCTACACTTATCCAACATTAATCTCAATACTTATATATGATATTTTGATAGACTAAACAAAGTATAATCATCTAAATAAACTTCAAGGAACTTATAAATAAATTCCTTAAAGGCTGCGACAACTACTCACGAGAAAATTGTAGGTGCATTCTTCAGCCCAAAAGGCATCACTGTGTACTAGTAGCCTCCCCACTCTGTCAAAAAGGTAGTTTTATTTCTATCTTCCCATGTAATCTTTATCTAGTGATATCCCGAGAATCCATCCATGAACATGTATGCCTCTTTCCCCCCCTATGTTCTCTAGCACTTCATCTGTAAAAGGTGTCGAAAATAGATCATGCAGACATGCGCCATTTAACTTTCTTAGGTCTACACTAATTCTAATTCCCCCTATTTTCTTATTTTTTACTACCATTGGACTTATCCATTATGATTCTACTATTGGATCAATGATTCCTACTTCTAACATTCGGTCTATCTCTTCCTTTGCCTTCTCTTTATACTTCGAGTTCATTCTGTAGGGTCTTTGTATTATTGGCTTAACATATGGTTTCAAACGGATCTTCATTTCTCCTAACTCACCAACTATCCCTTTCATTTATGAAAATGTGGTAGAGAATAGATCCTAATACTCACACAGTATGTCTACAATATTTTCCACAATTTCATCATTCTAGTAGTCGCCTATCTGTGCAAACATTGGATTCTCTTTTGTCCCAATAATCACCTTACACATCCTTAATGGATGTGCATATGAAAAAAATCCAAGCTCTGGACCTTTTACTGCGCATTCCCCCTCAATTTTAGGTGTATGTATATTTCTTGGATCTTCCTTGTCCTGATCTTCTTTAGTAAAATTACAACATTCCAGTATTTCATGAACTATCACATAAGATCTATGCACACTAGACACAAGTACTACATCCCTCAAACCTTCTATTGAAAAAATCGTGTTTCTAATTGCCTGCAAAGATGCATCTACTAACGATGATTCATTTTCCAAAGTAAATTTTATCTTAAACCTTTGAGTTAGTTCATCCCAATTCATTGTTTCTGTATGAATTTCTAGTTCCAGGTACTAGTTCTTGGGGATCATATCCAATGTATGTATGAACCTATGCCTCCATTCCTTATGTGGTATCAAACTCCATATCTTTCTTTGCTGCATAATATGATCTGTTGGGTCACTTAGTCTTACATATTTCTTCACAATATACTCAACCTCGGTACCAAATCTAACTTGCATTAATCTTTTACACTGCTTCCAGTCTTCTATTCCTTATTTATGGGAAGCCACCATCTCGTTGGAGTGGACTTCAAGACAACATCTAATGCCAACCATCTGTAGATTCTAATGACAAAAATCAACAAACAAATATTTTTTCATACACTTAGAAACCTAGAGATAACTGTCTTGCATGAACTCTGAAATGTCTAAAACCCACATTTGGAAATTATCATAACCATAAATACACATTGCTAAGTAATTATGCAGCGAAATAAACACAATGAACAATATTCATCCAACCATGAATAACTCAGAAATTTAGGCAAATTCCAGGGAAAACCCCAATGTGGGGAAACCCAATGAGAGAGAGAGAGATATATCTTATTATTCAACTTTAGGAAAGTACATAATAGTAGAAAAATCATATTTCCAGCCAAGAGAAAAACCACTTACAAAACCCAAACTATCCCACCAAATCTGCCTCAATTTCTATGCCAAGTCCCTACTGTTGTATGACCCACCCATAAATGTTGAACCTTGTAAATTGTGAAAACAACCTACTATAAAGACTGTCCTGTACAACCCATCAGCAAAAAAAATAACCTTGAAAATTGTGCCGATCCCTGCCTCGATTTCCATGCCCTTTTCCTCTTGTTGTACGAACTATATGGATCCGTATAGTACGACCTCCAACAACAAAAAATCAACTCAACCTCAAAACATAAATTCCTCCTTGGGATTTGTGCCCTAGCTCTCTTGGAAAATGTGCCCTCTTTCCTCTCTCAAGCTTACTCATAAATTCTCTCTCAATCTCCTCCTCTTATGTCTTGCACACTACCCAATGCATTATTTTATAAATATGAAAATGAATTTTTCCCTCCAAAGTGTATTTTCACCTTCCCCAACCCTAAATCCAAAGGCCAAGATCTAATATTTCCTTTTGCAAGATCAAGGGTCATGATTCATTCCCTCCAAAATGAATCACTTAAAAATATTAAAGTAATTTCACTTTATTACATAAGTGCACTTTATGAAATAAAGTCACTTTAAAATTAGAAGGTATGCTTTATTTAAAAGTCACTTTAATAAAAGAACCACTTTACAAATTTATAAAAACCCATTACAAAGTTAAGTTCCTAGTAGTGTCAACATAAGGTAACATCCGCATACAAGACAAAACATGCGGAGTACCTCCCGAGCTAAAAAGATAACACTCCCTCTTAGTGAGGGATGTACTCGCTGCCATCTCCATCATCTGGTCCCATTGCACTATTCTCTGTAGGATCTCCCTCTGAACCTGGAGTTAACCTCAACACCTGCACAAAAATTGAACTATAATATCTTCTCCTGACAGCTACCCGGAACCCTGAGCTCCTTGGAGAATCCACTCGACCCTGAAAAATTGGTTCGACCACACTGGCTGAGACTCTTGCCAGTGCTCAGAAGACTCGCTCTCTTCTCTCGGAATGCAATATTGAATCCTTGGGCCCACTGCAGTCTCAAGAGCCTCCTCATGCTCCTCATCTGACGCTGAATCATACACTGAAGGTTGTCCTCGCAACATATACAACCTCTTCACCCGATCACTGATCAATTGCAATTCCACTGGGTCCGCTCTCTCCTTGTAGATAAAGACATGTTCCCTCTTGAACAATGTACAATATCCTATATCCTCCAAGTATTGTTTGAAAAACAGGACCACAGAGCAATAAAATAAAACAAATGTGGAAACAAAACACAAAAGATACACAATACAAGAGAGACACAGATTTATGTGGTTCACCCAGTGTGGGCTACGTCCACTAGAGAAATTGCCAGGTCCTTCCTTTATTATTATCCAACAAAATAAAGGGATACAATCTACAACAAAACCCGCTGTAACTTCCTCTTCTTTCTCTCACAGTATCGTCTCTCAGAATTCAATACTCGCCATAATGCATAGCCACAATACATTTTCCTCATAACAGAGGGTTACCTTCTAGGGAAAAAAACCCTAACATAATTTCTACCATTATATTTGCGACCTTATAATGAACGGTCCAGATTTACAATGAAATTACAATATACATTTACAAGGAAATTTTTCCTTCGGGGGCCCGGTTGCCCTCGAAATCCCCAGCCAGGGGGATAGGCCTCCCGGACCCCGCAGAGGGGGTACCCCCCCTCTGCACTCCCCTCCGTGGAAGAGTGTACATACTTCTGGGGTGTAAAGTATTCATGGGGTATAAACACGGCTGAAATCAAGGACCTCTGAATCAGGAACATAGTCAGGCTCCAAACCAACAATCTCCCACTTGGAGACCGATCTCAACAACTCCACCACTGCTATATATGCTGGACTCTGAACCTTCTTGGTCCTGGAAAATTTCTCATCTTCATCTTCATTCTTGAAGACCAAATGAAACTAAGCAGGAACTCAGTTTCTCTCTGGTTACTCCCTTTGTTAACATGTCTGCAGGATTCTAGCTAGTGTTTATCTTTTCCAACTTCAAATTTCCAACTTCCAAAGCGGATCGTATGAAGTGGTACCTCAACTGTATATGCTTAGTATTCAAATGGAAGGCT
>ML782712.1:1234408-1268776 GCA_009831015.1 Picea engelmannii
ATGGGGATTAATATAATAACAATAATAATAATAATGACCCGATTAATCCTCAATGGGGATTTAATCCAATAATAATAATAACATGATTAATCCACAATGGGGATTTAATCCAATAATAAGAATGCTCTTCGCAGTTACATTATTTCAACAGTATGGACAAAGATGGATTCATAAGAACACTTAACAGGTTTGAACATATATATGACATTGGAAGAGAGAATGGATTCATAGATTGGTTCAGAGAGTGGTTTCGAGACAAATGAACATTATTATAATGGATGATAATTACACAGGAAATGGCTCGAACAATGCTAATGGATTCAAAATTGACATATATTTTTTTGGACACATGCAGTGCATACAAAATTTCACATTCAAAATAGAGTAATTCTCAAAAAAAACAATGAAAAAACTTCCTACAAGCTATGGAAAGGAAGACCAACAAATGCGAAGCACTTCAGAGTATTTGGAGGCAAATACTACATCAAAAGAGAAGATGGAAGAATCCGAAAGTTTGACTCTCGTGTGGACAAATGAGTACTTGTTGGTTACTCAAGTACAATGATAGCATACACGTGTTACAATCTGAGGTTGAACAAAGTTTTGGAAAGCATCAATGTAAGAATTGATGAAACAGGTGGACAAGAATTAAAGTAAGAAGAAAATAATTCAATGGAACAACTTTACGAACAAGACGTAGAAGATGAAGAAGAAGTCTACATTGAACAACCAAAAGGATTTCAATTGTCAGAGAATGCAGATTACATGTGAAAATTGAAGAAGGCCTTGTGTGGTATAAAACAGGCTCCTAGAGCATGGTACTAGACTGGATAAATATCTACAACATGCATGGTTCATAAAAGGAATTGCAGATAACAACCTCTACATCAAGGTAATTCAAGATAGTATTATATTAATGGACGTTTATGTTGATGATATTATTTTTGGAAGTAATGGTGACAGGTTAAGCCAGAAAATTACAAAGGATATGCAAAATGAATTTGAAATGTCATTACTTGGAGAACTATCCTTCTGTATGGGTCTTTAGATACGTCAAAGCAATGACGGAATTTTTATTTCTAAAACTAAGTATATTAGAGAAATGCTAAAGAGGTTCGGAATGAAATATTGCAAACCAGTTACCACTCCTATGCAAACCAATTGCAAGTTGAGAAAAGATGATAATTCAAAGTCTACAAACTAGAGGCAATACAGGTCGATGATTGAAAACTTACTATATGTGACAACATCCAGACCAGATGTAATGCAGACAGTTGGACAGGTGGAACGATTTCAAGCAACACCAAAGGAATCACATGTATTAACAATGAAGAGGATTTTCAAATATCTCGAAGGAACAAAAGAGTTTGGATTATGGTATCCAAAAGGAAAGGATATATCACTTATTTCCTACATAGATGCGAATTGGGTAGGTTACATTGATGACTGACGAAGCACCAATGGAACATCGTTCTACTTGGGTGAGTGTTTAGTATCATGGCTAAGCAAGAAACAATCATCAATATCCTTATCTACATCCGATGCATAATATATTGCAACAACAACATGTTGTACATAGGTTCTATGGATGAAACAAACTCTGACAGATATACAAGTTGAGTATGATGATCCCATTCCAATCTATTGTGATAATACAAGAACCATCAATATCTCAAATAACCCCATGATGCACTCCAAGATGAAGCACATTCCAATCAAGTATCACTTTCTACGGGAACAGGTTGCAGAGAAGAACATCAGAGTTGAATATGTGGGCACAAAAGAACAAGTGGCATACATCTTTACAAAACCTCTTCCACGGGAAGCCTTTGAGTATCTTCTCCAGAGACTCAGAGTAATTTATACTCCAAAATGAATGATTTTGAATGCTTATCTTATATGTCTCATATGTACACAAGGAAGCACCATAAAGAGGTCAATTCAGGTTGGGAGATCAGTTTCAGGAAGAGTTCAGTTAGGGGGGGTAGCCCCAGATGGAAAGATACCTTTTCCATTGATGAAAAAGGGGGAGAGATTTATCAGAGTCAGAGCACAGAGGCATGGTTCCAGTGGGAGCGATGTTTATCAAATGCAGAGCACATAGGCATGGTTCCAGGGGGAGCATGAGTGATATGAATTCAGTATTGCATGACATGCCTTCAGTATTGCATCTGAGTGTTGCCATCAGTTCCAGAGGGGGTTATTGTTGATTAATTGGGTTGGTTTTCATTAATGTCAACCCTTGAAGAAAGCCCGATAGAGAATTCCAGTAGCACAAAGGTTTGGCTAATGGACCCAAGTTTGTTTGATGGATAATGGTATGAGTTTTGATATATTTGTAGGTAATAATATTCTAGATGGATAATACATTTCATTACATTTCTGGTGGTATGTGGAATGTCACATAACTCCTCACGGTTAGAGATTTATGGCCATGTGAAGTTGGAGAACCCTCATGAGTCATCTAGAAGCCCCAAAAGGTCAATGTAGTCAAAGTGTTTGTAAAGAATAAATTATTTAAATAATAAAGTGAAGTAATGAGTGTACTATAATTCAAAGAGGATACAAAATAAATTATTTAAACAATAAAGTTAATGGAGAACTTACTAATTATGGAAAGTGGTTAAGTTAAGTGGACAAGTGGTTCTAAGTGGGTTAACCCTAAAATAAGGAAAGTGGGTTAAGATGGTTAAAAGGTAACCCCTTAGGATGCTACATGAAAGTATAAATAAGTGGCAAAGGTCTCTCATTTAATCACACTTGAATATCATTTAATATCTATTTTTGTGAAAGGTTATTTGGGAAGGTATTTTTGATAGAGAAAATGTGCGGAAGGAAAACTACAACAGAGAAAGTGCGGCAGAAAAAGCGCGGCAGGAAAAGTAAGGCAGAAAAAGTGTGGCAGAAAAAAATGCGGCATAAAAAGTGTGGAAGAAAAAGTGCGGAAGGAAAAGTGCGATAGAAAAATTGCAGCAGGAAAAGTGCGGCAAAAAAACCGCAGTGGAAAAAGTGCGATAGAAAAATTGTGGAAGAAAAATCACAGAAGTGGATTCGCGGCAACAAAATGCTACAAGAAGAAAAAAGGGTATGGTTTTCATATGTGTAGTGTTGAATTTATGAATCAAGTTGAGGGTTTTCCTTGTAGATATGTTAGATGCCCTCTTAGGAGTTTATGGCTTGCTGTAGAGTTGATCTGAGGCAAATCTACTGAAGTTTAGTATTGGTTCATGTTTGAGGGATTTTGGTTGAGGTATGTTGTTGAAGTTATTGGTACAGATAGAGGTTGTATAAGAATGAGGTTCTAGCACATGGTTTGAGGTACAAACTTGTAGTATAGTGTTTGAGGTATATGTGATCAGATCAGATTTGGATGATGAAATTGATGAGGGATTTTGGTTGAGGTACATGTTGGGTACATGGTTGAGACAAATAGTTGATGAGTTGGCACATACATGAGGTGTATAGTTGATGATGTTGGTACATATTGATGAGTTATAGTTTATGTATATTTGATGCATGATTGGTACATATTTGGTGCATGGTTGATGCACTCGTTGATGGTACATGTTGGTGCATGGTACAGGTTGATTACAGGTTGATTGGTACAAGTTTACAATAGTATATCTCATAGTGATAGTGTGACAGGGGTTCCATCATTCTACTTCTACGTCAGGGTGATTGGACGAGGCAAGGACAGGTGGTTGTAACCACCTTCCAGTTGTAGCCGAAGAACATAGGGGGTTGTAGCCTCTTTCTGTTTGTAGCCTCCTTCTGGTTGTAGCCAGAGAATTGGGGAGTTGGAGATTCCCTTAGGTTGTAGCATGAGAAAATAGGGTGTTGGATCCTCCTTCCAGTTGCAGCTGGAAAACAAAGGAAGTTGGTGCTTCCAATGAATGTAATTCTTAAAGACATATAAGAAAAAACATTCCATGGTTTTATCCCGCTTTGGGTTTCCACGTAAAACACTGATGTACTGTGTATGTGTGTGATTTCTCATTTGCTCATTTTTTATTTACTCTGAAACTATTGGATGATAATGCTACATTGATACAACACTTGCATTTTATGGTGAAAAAGGATCAAATTTCTCTATTACTAATTCACCCCCCTCTCAGTAATCCAACAATAACTCAATCTTATAAAAACAAGGCTAGGGTAAAGGAGAAGAAATTTTTTGGTGAGATACAAAGGTCAAAATTTTTGCAAGAGATAAAGGTGGGAATTTTACATAAGGAAGCAAAGAAGGAATTTTTCTAGTGTGGAGTTGGTTGAGAGTGTAGAAACAAAGAAGCTCTTTTTCTTACACAAGAGTGAGGACATCTCACTGATTGGGTGAATATATTTTGTCCAAGTGTTGATGCAAAGAGGGTTGGATCACACAGGACTATGATTCAAGATATTGGATAGGTGGAGAAATAATTCCATCTAGAGATCATATAGGTCAAGGAGAAGAGAGAGCAGAGGCAACCACATGTGGGTTTCAGCTAACAGAAGCCAGATGAAAGTGTAGTGTCATACACAAGTTTTTGTACAATATTTCTATACATGTGCGTGGGAAATAGTGAAGATAGGCACGTATACGTGGGCGTGAATAAGGGAAGGTACACACACCTTGAAAAGCGTTCCAAATCTGGTTCGTACGATAGAGAAGACTTTTCCAAGTTTCTCTGTAGTTGTATTTATCTCAGTGGGCCATTATCCCTATTACGCGAGACCTGATTTGACCGTAATAAGAGCATATGAGTATTGGTTTTACCTCTAAGGTTTTTCTAGGGGTTTCTACCCAAAAGTATTTGTGTCTTGTGTGTGAGAATTTGGTTTCCTTATTTATGATTCTATTGCATGTTTAGTTGATTACTCAACTATGCTTTAATTCAATAAGTGATTTATTTGGAATTAACAGCTGGGTGTTGGGTTAAGGGTTAAAAATAAACATGGTATAAGAGCACGTGCTTTGAGAAGAATCCAAATATCATATCCATAATAGTTGAAGGTAGATCTCTCTAATTTGCAAGGATATCTTGTTATATCTATAATCAACAAGCGGAAGTTGAAGGACAAATTTTAGGGAAATAGTAGTATTGAGCCAAAACTAGGATTTTGTAGGTTTATGAAATTGTACACGGGTCACATAAGTAACATACATGTGTATACATGGGACCCTTTGGATATAGGTGCATATACACATGGAGTAGTAATCACAGGTGCGTACATACTTGGGAATCAATAAGGGAAGGTATGTACATACACGGGTTGCAATGGTGATAGGTGCATACATGGTCGTACAAGACAATATAGGGGAAGTCTCAACAAAGGGTTATCAAATCATATTTTTGAGATGGAAAATGGGTTGTGATTTGAGGATATGTTGGATGGGGTTTCCAACTATAGTCCTTGGAAGGAGAGGATCATGTTAGTGTTGATGGAGAAAAACATCTGGGAATTTTCTAATAATCAGATAACTCCTCCAACTGATATAGCAGAACTGGTCATCCATAATTAGAAGGATGTGAAAGCTAGGCACATATTTCTAAATGGAGTGAAGGATCACTTGATCCCTCATTTATCAAGGAAGACAACTTCTAGGTACATGTGAGAGTCTCTGAAGAGTTTATTTTAGAGAAAGAACGATAATCACAAGATATTGCTGAGAGAGAAGCTCAAAGACACAAAGATGAGAGGATCATACATGGTGACAAGTTATCTCACCCATATCTGAAAGGTTCAACATGAACTGACTGCAATTGGGGAGACATTGGCTGATTCACATTTGGTGAGGATGATGCTCAAAGGATTAAGGAAGGAGTGGACACTGTTCATAAAAGGAATTGTGGCACGAGAAATGCTCCCTGATTGGTCAAGGTTGTGGGATGAATTTTTTCAAGAATAACTTCGAGATGAATATTTGAATGGAGGTTGGCACAATAATGATGAGAACCTTGCTATTGCTAGTCATACAAAGAAGGGAAATTTCAAGAATATTTCTAGTCGATAGTCTAGCTCTCAAGACAGAAAGAAGAAGGACATGATCAAAGCGAAGTGATTTGCATGTCACAAGTTTGGGCATTATGCATGTCAATGTATGAATAATAACAAGGAGAGGAAATGAAACACAACCAGAGGTATCTACGTCATAAAATAATCAAATGGATGAGTTTAACAAGAATTTTGAACAAACAAAGTTATTACTTGTTTCCCAAACTTCCTTAGGGACCATATTAGCTGGTGCATGGTTGATAGTTAATGGAGCCACATGTCATATGACAAGAGCATGGGATTTTTTCAAGAGATTCATAGATTCTGACTCAAAGATGCATGTGGAACTTGGTATGGGGACCAAACGTGCGGTGAAGGGATTTGGAACAATTCCATTCCAAATGGAGTCAGGAGGTGTGGTGAGAGTGAAAAACGTGCTATGGGTATCAGAACTCAAGAGGAGTATGCTCTCAGTATTAGTGATTGAGAAGAAGGGATTCGAGGTAGTGTTCCAGGATGGAAAGGCACTGATCAAGCCCAAAGGATATAACTCAAACACATTATCTGTTCTAAAATTTAGAGAGATAAACTTTTATAGGCTAAAGGACCAACCTATGTGAGCAATGTAAAGAAACAGAGTGATAGAGAACAAGGAGAAGTAGCTTTGAAGGTTGAGATTCTTAGAGGGAATCAACCTTCAGGTTTAGGTGGGAAGGAACAACCTTCCAAGTCTATTAAGGAGGAGTCATGGTACAAGATGACCATGTAGGATGCTCAGGAGCAGGAGGATTCTAGGAGCATGATCTGAGGGAAGTCTTCGAATATAGTTCCATGCAAGATGGCGTGGATATATTTCATGTTAGAGGGAACAACCAATTAGGTGGATTTTTTAGGGAACTAACCCACCTAAGACCTCAAGTGGGTAGAATAATATATTTCTATGTAATAAAGGTCAATATTAATAAGGCCTAGAAATAAGGAGGAATAAGTCAATTGTAAGAAGACCTAATAGAAGCTTTCACTTCTAGAAGGATATTTCTCTAGATTGTTCTTTTGGATAGATAGATATAGTATAAATAAGAGTAGAGGGTATGAGAAGTTTTGTCTCGGAAAATTATTGTAATAGAAATCTACTCTGCTGGAGGTTTCCCCCTCGAAAAGGCAAGTGAACATTGTTTCCTATCAATAAAGGTATAATTCTAGTGTTGTGGTTCTATATAATTTGTTGTTCCGCTGTTATCTCTGCAATATCTCCGTATTCTGTTTCTATCTCAGTATTTTTCTGTGCATTATTTCTCTATTCTACTAATATAATAGATCTGGTACCTTACAGGATTGGAGAGCATCCATGGTAGAGGATCCGATAGAAAAGATAGAGTCAACTTCATGTGGGAGAAGTAGCTTCCTCGCTATAAGTGAGTGTTGATACATGTAGGATCAAATAGGCATTTCCACATTGGCATGTGTCTAGCACGTGGAAGTCATCAAAATCCTTTTAAGTCTGAGACTTTAGTTTAGTTAATGTAATTATTAAAGTAAATTTATTTTATTAGTGAGTTGAGTTTTATTTAAGGAAATGCTAAAATTAAGTAGCATGTAAATTATAGCCATTGATCTCAAGTGAGGTGAGAAGTAACCTCATTCGTCAATCACTTTGGAGACTAGGGTTAGGTTATAACTCAATATTATAAAATAAAGGCTAGGGTAAAGGAGAAGACACTTTTTGGTGAGATACTAAGGTCATAATTTTGGTGAGAGACCAAGGTGGGACTTTTACACAGAGAAACAAAGAAGGACATTTGCTAGTGTGGAGTCAATTGAGAGATTAGAAGTGAATAAATAAATTTTCTAGTGTGAAGTCTGTTGAGAGTGTAGAAGCAAAGAAGGACTTTTTCTTACACAAGAGTGAGGAGATCTCACTGATTGGGTGAAGATATTTTGTCCAAGTGTTGATGCAGGGAGGGTTGAATCACGAAGGACTATGATTCAAGATCTTGGATAGGTGGAGAAGGAATTCCATCTAGAGATCATACATGTCAAGGAGAAGAGAGAGCATAGGCAACCACATGTGCATTTAAGTTGAAAAAATCTAGAGGAAAGTGTAGCGCAATACAAAATATGCCATACAATATTTTCGTACATGTATGCGAGCGACATTGGAGATGACGTATATGTGGGTGTGACAAAGGGAAGGCAAACACAACTCGAAAAGCATGCAAGATCTGGGTTGTATGACAGAGAAAAAATTTCCCTGTTTTTTTGTAGTTGTATTTCTCTCAGTGGGCTATTATCCCTATTACGAGAACCTTAATTTGACCCTAATAAAAGCATCCGAGTACTGGTTTTCCCTYCATGGTTTTTCCAGGGGTTTCTACCCAAAAATATTTATGTCTTATGTGTGAGATTTTGGTTTCCTTATTTATACTTCCATTGCATGTTTATTTGATTAGCTATGMTTTAATTCAACAAGTGATTTATTTGGAATTAACTGYCGGGTGTTGGGTTAAGGGATAAAAATAAACATTTGTAATAATGTTATATTTAAAAAAACCACTTTAGTATAATAAGGGCCCAATGACTTCTTTAGTGACTTAAATATTTAGTTAGGAATTTATTAGGATTTTTCCTCTTYWAAGGATAGAAATATGGGCTTTCCCCCTCTCTTACGTATCTCTATCATTTTATCAATAAAATCAACTAGTTTATATTGTTTCTAGGAGACATCTTCCTCAATTAGTCACATTCGTAGGTGCCCCCATTGTTTCTAACTTACTATAGTTTATGTTTCCATTTTTGTTGCAATATTGGACACATTTGGTTATAGTTCCACTGCAATTGGGATACCTAAATTAGGTTAAGTATCATTCTACAAATTAAATGTATTAGTAGAATAATTAGGGTGATAGAAATGACTAAGTCCAATTCTTCTAGTAAATCCATTTTATGAGTGAAGTAGTGTTGGTGGAATAATAGAGGATAATTGTAGAAGAAATATCAAGTTGTTGAGTTAACAGAATAATCAGATTGCATGAAATTTCCATGGCATTCCCACAATAAAACAATGTCAATCGAATCATCAATTGTAGTGGTATAAAACTAATTGAATTATAGTGCTAGTGGAATGGTCAATTTATAAAAAATGACTAACTTCCATTCCACTATTAACGTAATGCATGACATGATTTTCATGTATTAGTGAAAGGTCACTTCTTCCAAAATTGACTAAGTACCATTTTGATGGTAAGCAACATTGAGCACATACTTTGTGTATGAGATAAATAGTGCTGGAGTTACTTCACACACACCAAGGATTTATTTTTCCTAAGGTTTTTCCTATGTTTATTAGTCATTATTCTATCTCCTATATTTTAGGAAGAATATTTGTTGGCACAAGGGCAGACCCAGGGTTCAACGCTACAACAATGCACCAAAACAATCCTAACTATCAGCCGTTTCAGGAACACCTGCGAAGCAGATGAAGTCTCACCCGAGGTAGAGGTAGAGGTGGTTGTAGGACTCAGATGTCTACAACCTTAGCTGGGACACAAATATGTGATTGTAACACCTTAAAATAGAACTTAGTAATTACAGTTCGTTAATATTAAGCCTTAGTTCACAACGCAACTAAACCCTAACAACAGATCAACGCAACATTCACACAGATCCAATGGATTCAAGCACTAAGCATACCAACAGAGATCATATCTAACATTTGTTCACATTATTCAACACTAAGCTATCATATCAAATTCATTTATCACCTAACAATGCACTAAGCATTGAATCACATAAACAAGAGAGCAATCATAAAGCACAAAGCATTCGTAACACAGGATATACGTTGTTCATCCCCTCCCTGGGGCTATGTCCGCCAAGTATTCGTCTTCTTTATTAGCTTCTTTCAATATTATTACATGCACAAAGCCTCCAAATCAACTCCGCAAAGGACAGGAGATTTGCGCACCTCGCCAGATCCTCCTTCCCCGAGTAGATCTAGGCATAGAGCCGTACACAATCTTTTACAATCGCTTGCACTTAGCCTTGCAAGTCTCACACAGTGCACACAAAGCCAAATCACACAGATCTACTTTTTCACTTAGCAACAATGGCTCACACTGACTATTCACTACTTCTTACATCTCCTAGACTTCTATTTATTCATTACAAAATATGCCTAAGCATGGGTAAACCCATGGGTTGACATCCCCATACCCATTACATAAGCCTAAAACCCAAAAATCCCTAAAAAGGGGCTGAGATCCCTCGATCTCCGCTTCGACTTGCGCTCCACCTTCGACAACCTATCGAAGTCCCAAAATGGTCAAAAATGACCAAGAGTCCTCAAAACTTGGTCAAGGGCCAACATGCCCCCAACACTCCCTTGTGACTCGTCCTGAGTCACTCTGATCTGGGTAGCTCTACCTCATAAGCCTTGAGTGGCTTCGACCTGTTGCTGTGCCATGGCCTCCTACTCAATGAACTCTTGTATTACTGCTTCATTGAAAGGCCCCTCTGAGCGCTGTTCAACTGTAGTGATGACTTTCTCCAGTTCTACTCCTCGGATTCGATCTCTATGAATAGTTGGTAAGCCTTGTCCTGTATTGGTTGGAGCCTCTAAGTTACTTCCATGACTTTTCTCTAAATGGTCTGGACCTACTGCTAGGCAGTGCGCTGTTCTTGGGATCACTTCATCCTCTTAATGGTTGACAGGGAATTCAACTGCGCC
Organism: Picea engelmannii; assembly: GCA_009831015.1. Classification (NCBI taxonomy): domain Eukaryota; kingdom Viridiplantae; phylum Streptophyta; class Pinopsida; order Pinales; family Pinaceae; genus Picea; species Picea engelmannii. The sequence continues at coordinate 1,245,111 of ML782712.1, forward strand.
TGTACTGTTTTTGCTTGCTTCTTTTCCTCTTGGAGCTGTGACTCCAGTGCCTTCAATTCAGGATCCTCAGTGAGTTGCTCATACGTTTGGGCACTATGATCACTCAGTTGTTTCCATTCCATGGCGAGGCCCTTGATTATTTCAACTGCGCCTCGAGCATTCACTTCTCTTTGATCTCACACATCTTGCAGAGTACCAGGCACTGTTCTTAGCTCCAGATCTGTGATTATCTGCTAAATATGATGGACGGTTTATGCGACCTGTGCTACTTGGTGTTCTACTAGTTCTTCCTCCTTCTGCTCCAAGCCCGCCACAGAGCAAATTGATCCGTTGACTGCTTCTTTTACTCCGACCTGTTCCACGGGAATCTTTTATTTCTCTTGCTGGATCTGCGCTCTCTCTTCTTTTAACTTCGCTTGAAGAGAATCCTTCTCCTGTTGCGCAATCCTGCATTGCTCTATAACTTCCTCCTGTTCTTGTTTCAGGGTCGCTGTGGCCTGGTCTTTCTCTGCTTATGCTCGATGAAGGCGGGCTTCAATCAAATCAGCCAGTCTACAGAGTTGAGCAGGATCATGTCCCAACTCTGGTTCTTATGAGGGAGGGGGCATAGTGGACACTACACGGCTCGAATAAAGGGCTTGCTGTACACCTCTTAGTTCTACTTCAATTCTATCATACATGGCTTCTTGTTTTGCTTCGTTTCTTTGCAAAATCTCTTGTGAGGCATCTCCTACAGCTGAAATAATGAAGTCGAAGTTGTTGAACATGAGTACATTCTGCATCTTTGGTTTATTGGATTTGGACTTCTTCCATGATGAAGGTTTTGTGGGGGAAACCTTCCTTTTCTTATATGGATAGGTGTCATCAGAGAGGTTCTGTGGCGGTGTTACTTTGCCTTTCTTATCTTCTTCTTGTTATTTTCCTCTTTGTTCACTTCGTCATCACCTCCTCTGCTAGGTGACTCAGATGCGGTCTCTTCTGATGTACTGTGTACTTCCTGTACATATTTCTTCTTTTTCTTCCTGCTGCTGCTTGGGGCATCATACTCTTCGCGAGTAACCACCGGGTTTCCAATGAGGCCCGGGTCAGACAACTCTGCAGGGTCAGGATGGATAAGGAGTTATGCAGGCCAGTCTTTAATGATTTCTTCCAGGTCCTCTGTAGTGAGCTTGTAGTAGTACTGAAGTTCTTCTTTGCTTTCATTAGCGCGCGCAGTAATATGAATAAAATGCCTATCGCAGTAATATGAATAAAATGCCTATCTACGCAGAACTTCATAAGAGGCCTGAACCTGTCTAGGGTGTTCAACGTCATACGAGGGAAGGAATCAATAGCCTTCCTAAGCTGCGGGTAGTAGGTATGAAATACTGCGTTTGACTGCCACTGCTTTCCCATATCACTCAAATACCAGAGCATGGTGAACTTTGTAGCGAGCAGCTTGAATGGCTCGATCTCAAGAAAGGTTTCACCTTCCGGCATCTCCCAAGAAGTAAATGCGATGAGGATTAGGAGCCAGCTAAAGTGAAACTCATAGCCCTGATCTTGAGCTTCGCGGAAATCCAGTTTGAGCTGGTTAACTAGGTACTTTTCCTAGTTCATCTGCAGGCCTTCCACGCATTTCCCAGTGAGGTCAATGGCAAACCCTGTAACCTGCGTGGGTCTGTTCTTTCTTACTAGATTTCCTGCAATTAATTGGCATGCTAGGCGCATTGTGCCATTATGGATGGAGGCTACCTTGTAGCCTCGCATCCCCTTCTCAACATCGCCGTATGTTTATTTAATCGTTTGTGCTAAGGCACGGTTTGCAGCTTTTCCTGGGTAGAATTCTTGTGCATCTAGTCCCTGCATGCTCAGTCCGGTGATCCTATGGATCAACGTTGGATCGACAGTGATACATCTATCCAACCACATATAGCCACCATGGAAGCATGATAGAAGGATATTAATGCAGGCGTTAACCTCCTGGTTCCTTCTAAAATGTGGAATCTTCATTACATTCAAAAGGGTGGACTGCACGAGGTTCATGGTCCTCGACTGAGGGATGATTTTAATCTTTTTTCCCTTCATCTTGGTTATATATTTGTGAGGTGTGAGCATGCCATAGCTCTTATGGTCTCCCAGGTTATAGTCACTAATATTCAAGGTTGGAATCCTCTCTAGCTGTGGTGTGACTGCGCGTATCCCCTTCGAGAGATACACAGTGATGACGGTGTAGTTGAAGTCCCTCGGGAAACTGTCGCGACTCACTACACCGACCAGGGGTGGTATGTACTCAGGTAGGATGGATGGTAATAACTTCACATTTGCCAAGTCATATCTATACTTGTTTCTTTTCTCAGTCGCAACTTGGGATGGTCCAGATCCACGAGTAGTCGACGGGGAGGCTTTCACTCCTCTCGTCAATGAATCTTGTATGTCCACAAACATTACCTTTTTAGTCATGAGGTCGATGAGTATCTCCTTCACAGACTCTTCAACTGCACTAAGTTATTCACACATACACGCTCATGGATGACTATCTCGGGTTGAACATAAACTACTCAATGCAATGGGATGGATGGTGATAGCTCGATGATCACTGCGTGAAATCAACTAATCTGCGAGCTCAGATAATAATGGGTGGAAAAAGTGTTCTCGGTGCAAGGCTCGACGTAATAAGTACACAACTAGGTAATAGATCTTTCCAATGGGCGAGAAGACTTCATTAATGCATTTCTATCTATTACAGTGTGGTCCCAATGGTCCGATGGCGCGCTTTTTGACCATAACTGTTGTTCTAACCATTCGGGTCGTCAGGATAATGGTTATAATGCCTCCAATGGTCATATTTCTTCACCATGGTGAAGTGCCATGATGTGATGCACTGGTATCCCGATGAAGTTCAGATTATGGATTCCTTCCTTCTGCGCAGTTCCTTCTGGAACTTTCTGTAACTTTTCTATGTTTTCTTTCTTCTTATTGAGCTTCCTAGCCTTCTTCCCGGTGATCTTTGTCTCAATATTCCTCTTTCCATTATGATTCTAATCTTCTCTGGGCATAGTAACTTCACACTGTTGATGGTCTTTACTAGGGTTCAAGGGAAATAATTCTTCTCTGTATGGTGTAGGTTCTCTACTCTCCTGTACAGATAGGTGTCTCAAGTCCTCATGTGTCCTTTCAACTTCGACATCCAAGTTTCTGATTTTGAATAAATTTGACCTGTTATCTTATTCTTCAATCAAATGTGCTATCCTCCTAGTCATGAAATCTTTTAATTCTTACTTATTCTTCTCTAATACTTCCTCTTCTTTTCTTCTGTTTTGACCCTTTTCGATCCAGGGTTTTCCTAGTAACATAGAAAATGGGGAGCTGTTCTCAATAAATTTAACAACCTCAAAATCTTCTTCTGTCGAGGTTTCATGAGCACTCATAGATATCTGGTTAAGTCTTCCACATAGGGTTAACAACTTTCCTTTAAATAATCCTATTCATTCCAATGAAGGAATCATAACAGGCTTTCCTAAAATTTCCCAAGTTCTTTCTGTCATGATATTCACCTGTGTTTCCTCATCCAGAACACAGTTAATGTCGAAGTCTCCTATTCTTGTTTCTATGCATTCTTTTTCTTTGAAGATCTCTAGTAAGTTGATGTTTTTGTGATCATTCAAGGTTTCTTTCATTTTCAATAGTACAATTTCTGATTCTTTTGAGGGTTCTTCCACGATCTTAGTTTCTTGAATTTCCTAAGGGTTTTATTGTCTCATATTCATTCTTTCAACCTTAGAAATCATTCTAGGGCAATCCAGAACTTCATGATCCATAGTTTTACAACAAAGACAACTGGGTGTTCTACCAGGGCATTCCTTAGAAAGATGTCACGACCTTCTGCAACTATAACAAAGAGTTAATCCTCTCTTCTTAAATGATCCCCATCCTTTCCTGTATTGTGCACTAGGATCATGGTAGCTAACCTGCAAATTTTTTTTTCTACGATACCACATCCATTTGTTAGTCCAAACATTCTTTCTATGCATAGGAATAACATATCTTTCACTATTCTTATCAGATCTACTCATATAAAATCTTCTTTCTTCTATATGTTCCCTAGTTTTCAGGCTAGGACAAAATTTATCAGACATACCTAGATACATATTTTTGAAACAATATTTTCTACTTATCTTACCTTTTTCAATCAAAATTTCTCACTATTCTTACCTTTCTCAGATCACAAAGCTTCAAGATCTTACCTCTTTTCTTCAGATCAGACTTCTCTTCTTAGAACATAGTTTTACAATCCAAGTAGAGTATGACACACTAGGGAAACAGATCTACGCATAGAGATTTCACAGTTTCATGTCAGATTTTCGCACAACGCCTCTTCTTCCTCAGTTCCCAACAATGACAGTTTCAGGTCAGATCTTCGCACATAACTTCTTCTTCCTCAGTTCCCAACAATCATAGTTTCAGGTCCCGACAACGGAACCATTTGTTTGCACAGGGGTAGAACCGGGGTTCAATGCTACAACGACACACCAACAAAATCCTAACTACCAGCCCTTTTAGCAACACCTGCGAAGCAGATGAAGTCTCACCCGAGGTAGAGGCAGGGGTGGTTGCAAGACTCATATTTCTGCAAACTTAGCTGGGACACAGATGTGTGATTGTAACACCTTAACAAAGAACTTAGTAATTACAGTTCATTAATATTCAACCTTAGTTCACAACGCAGCTAAAACCTAACAACAGATCAACGCAACATTCACACAGATCCAATGGATTCAAGCACTAAGCATACCAACATAGATCATATCTAGCATTCATTCACATTATTCATCACTAAGCTATCATATAAAATTCATCTATCATCTAACAACACACTAAGCATTGAATCACATAAACAAGAGAGAAATAATAAAGCACAACGAATTCGTAACACAAGATATACATGGTTCACCCCCTCCCTGGGGCTACATCCTTCAACTCTTCGTCTTCTTTATTAGCTTATTTCAATCTTCTTACATGCATAAAGACTCCAAATCAACTCCGTAGAGGACATGATATCCGCGCACCTCGCCAGATCCTCCTTCCCCGAGTATATCTAGGTACAGATCTGTACACAGTCTTTTACAATCGCTTGCACTTAGCCTTGCAAGTATTACACAATGTGCACAAAGCCAAATCACACAGATCTACTTTTGCACTTAGCAACAATGGCTCACACTGACTAGTCACTACTTCTTACATCGCCTAGAATTCTATTTATTCATTACAAAATAGGCCTAAGCATGGGTAAACCCATGGGATGACATCCCCATACCCATTACATAAGCCCAAAATCCAAAAATCCCTAAAAAGGGACCGAGATCCCGCAATCTCCGCTTTGAATTGCGCTTCACCTTCGACAACCTGTTGAAGTCCCAAAATGGTCAAAAATGACCAAGAGTCCTCAAAATGTGGTCAAGGGCCAACAATATTCCTCTAGGGAGAATATTCTCTTCAATTTTAACTTTAGTTTGATTAGTTGAGTGGAGTCTAGATGCTACATTGGTATTGTCACCATGCAACATTGGGATCATCACTAGCTGATGCACATTGTACTTGGTATCATCACTAGACTAGCAAATTACCCATGATTCCATGATCTCCTCCTCACTTCACTTTGTTCCAGTCAGTTAACTGAAGACTGATAGACTAGTTAACTCAACTAGATGGTAGTTCACTCCCGTAACTGCCCAAGAGACTAGACTAGGTGGTAGTTTACTACCATAACTATTGGTGTGTGTCCAAGTCACTCTAGAACACCACTATGGTGCATTTTATTCTCCTCCAATGCACATTGGTTAAGTTATACATAGTATACCATGTGTAAATTATTCATTATTCATTTGGTTAATGAGAATTCTTCCATTCTTTCTCTCTTGCTTCTTCTTTTCTCAACTTATCTCTGAAAATGTGTGTGTTATTTTATATCTAGATCTATTTTGTGCAGGTTCAACACATTTACATAGTATCAGAGCTGACAAACTTCTAAGCAAAAGACACACCAAATTATTTTTTCATGTACAATATATTGAAGACAACGAAAAAATGGAATTCCCAAAAGAATTCATTCTTACACCTTACAATTACTTTTCATGGAAGGAGAGGATAATCATGCATATTCGAAGAAGAGGATTGTACAGGTTAACCATGAACATAGAAATAGAACCAACATCAACCATAGAAAAATACAAGTATCTAAATCGAATGGATGAAGCATTCAGAACAATTTGGAGTCTCATTTCTCCTGATCTCCTCTTTCACATACCTTCCTGTAAAACCCTCAATGAATCCTTGACCACCATGGAAGGGATTTTTGGCAAAAAGGATGAGATGAGGGGACAAATAATTGAGGTGTAATTTCTGACATTCGATCCAAAAATCTTCGACAATATCCAAAATTTCTTTACAAAATATAAGGATTTATTGTCACAACTCACGATTTGCAGGGTTGATAAATCTAAGGAGGAGAAAAAAATGATTCTCACCATTCCGTCCAAGATTGGTCCTAAATTCTCAATGTTATTATCCACATTCCATTAAGTCAAATTCGCCTCTGGACCCACCTAGAAGATGCCTTCTCTTGAGGAATTTATCGAATCCCTGACACAAGAGCAGACCAAACTCATCAACATGGAAAAAATAAAAGGCCCAAAGGCACATGCACTTACTGTACAATATGGAAATGATCATGAACATCAGAAATCTAAATATAAATAAAAAATAAAATCACATGAAAATCTGAAGAAGGAAGGGTACTCAAAACCCTTCACCGATGCCTCTGGATCCAAAGGTGGAAAGGGAAAAAAAGGGGAGAAATGCACATACTGCCATAAAGGATTCCATCCAGAATCTGCATGCATGCATAAATATATAGATATAATGACTCAAATAATTCAACAAAATAACCTTGGAGATCACATCCTTGAGGGTGCCAAGAAGAAGAAGCCAGAAGATCAAAATCCTAAGAAATGAAATTCTAGCCATGCCTTGATTTCCATCAAATCCTCTCCCAATGCTTGGATCGTAGATTCAGGAGCATCACACTACATGGATGCCAAAAAAACATTCTATTCTTCATTGGATGCATGCAAATGTCCTCCCATTCTGATGGGGGAAAAATCTCCAGTCGAGGTCACCGAAAAAGGAAGGATTGAACTCACAAACAAAAGCTTCGAGAATGTGCTGCACGTTCCCAAACTTTCCGTCAACCTTCTCTCCGTATATCAGATGGAAAATTCCAGCACTGAAAAGAAATTCATATTCACACATGATGTAATGGATATCGATGACATGAAAACCAATTCCAGGGTTGCTACCGGTGATGTAAATCATCAATCTAGATTGTATCATTTTCTGAATTTATTGAACCAGATTCTACTTTACTGCTTACCCATTCTGATGAAAGAAGTAGGATATGGAATGAAAGGTTTGGAAATTTAAATTATATATATATGAAACATATTAGAAAGTAGGGATTGGTTGATGGTCTACCAGACATCCATTTCTTCAAAGGAATTTGTGAGGGATGTGTTCTTGGAAAACACCCTCAAGAGATATTTGACAAAGGAAAGACTCAGAGAGATTCCTCTCCTTTAGATATGATCCATAGTGACCTCATGGGCCCTTTTCCACACCCATCAATCAAAAAATCAAAGTACGTGCTCATTTTTGTTGATGATTTCTCACGCTTCACATGGATTTTCTTTCTCAGGTAAAAATCAGAGCTCTTTCCACACCTCAAATATTTCAAAGCCCTTGTTGAGACATAGTATGGAAAGAAAATCAAAGTCCCCCGAACTAATAATGGGGGAGAATATCCAAAATCTTATTCATGAGGTAGGTATTTAGTTGCAACACAAAGTTCCCTATACTCCACAACAAAACATAGTTGCTGAGCGGAAAAATAGATCTCTAAAAGAGATGGAATATTGCATGGTACATGCAAATTCACTTCCACAAAGATTATGGGATGAAGCACTTAATTGTGAAACATACATCCAAAATAGATATCCCCATAGATATTTCAAGGATAAGAGCCCCTACGAGGCTTGGAGCAGCCTCAAACCGGAAGTGACCCACTTTCATATTTTCGGTTCATGTGCATGGGCTCAGATTTTATCTGAAAAGAGGAAGGAAATTGATCTAGAGAGCATAGAGTGTATCTTTGTTGGATACCTTGACGATGTGAAGGGATATAGATTTATTTATATTTCCTCAGAACCACTCATCATTGAGCAAAGTTTCCAATTCGAGGAAAGTGTCTCGCATGTACCTCAACAGCTGCATGAAGACACCTTTATTCTTCCACCTGTCTGAGATGATGAGCATGCATATGCCAAATATTCTTCATATGAGAGTTATGATTCATAGGATTCAGATGATCCAGATATAGAGTCAATGCAGTCAGATGCAGATTCGGTGCATCCATATGCAGATGCAGAGCCAAAGCAGATGCCCAAGTGGGGCCATAATACTCTTCAGGATGCAGGGGATCTTGTTGGTGATCCAACTGATACTAGCAGGACTCGATATGATTTCGAGGAGCCTCCTCTTGCACTCAGTACCAGTGAACCATTGCCACCCAAGCATATTTTCTTGGTTCAGTTTTCATATCCAAAGTCTTATGTCAAGGATGTTGGAAATCCATTTTGGGAATCCGCCATGTAGGAGGAGTAAAACTCCCTCCTAGAGAACCAAACTTGGGATCTGGTTCCCCTTCCTTCTGGAAGGAAAATTGTCAAGTGCAAATGGGTATATAGGACCAAGAGAGAAACAAATGGACATATTAGGAGATTCAAAGCCAGACTAGTTTCCAAAGGCTTTCATCAAGTGCATGGCATTGACTATGATGAGACCTTCGCTCCAATAGTGAAGATGGATTCCATACGTTTGGCACTTGCCATTGCGGCGACCAAGGGATGGGAAATCCATCAGATGGACATGAAGAATTCATTTCTGCACGACGATCTCTCTGAGGATATCTATATGGAGCAACCCCGAGGATTTATGCAGGATTCATCTTTGGTTTGTTGACTGAAGAAGTCTCTTTATGGCCTCAAGTAGGCTCTGAGGGCATGGTATGCCAATATTGACTCTTAACTTGTTGTCATAGAACTTTATACATTGTAAATCAGACCCGAATGTTTACATGCTCAGGACAACTGGTTCACTTCTACTCTTAGTTCTGTATGTTAATGATTTGTTGATCACCGATTTCTCGACTTCAACGATTGATGTAGTCAATAGGATTATACATGACAGGTTCTTGATGACATACATGGGTCCACTACATTTCTTCCTTGGACTTGAGATCAGTCATGATGCATCATGCATCAAACTGTCTCAGGCCAAGTATGCACGAGATCTCCTTGTGATATTTCACATGACTGACTGCAAGTCTGCTCTAACTCCTTTCCTATCAGTAGTCAAAATTGAGGATGGAGGGGACACTCCACTGGTTGCAACACACTATATAGATAGCTAGTGGGGAGCTTGTTGTATCTCACACACTCCAGACCATACCTCTCCTATGCAATGGGAGTAGTCTCTAGGTTCATGTAGGAGCCACATGAGCTACATTGGAAGGCTACAAAGTGTATCCTTCGATACATACATGGCACCATCACCTTTGGGATTAATTATGCAACAGAATCTACATTGGACCTCATTGGGTTCATTGATTCTAACTAGGCTAGCAATAACACTGATCACAAGTCCACATATGGTTACTCACTTAGTCTTGGTTCCGGGCCTATCTGTTGGTCAAGAAAGAAGCATGATGCTATTTCTCTATCTTCAACAGAGGTAGAGTACATAGGGGTAGTTAACATAACCATTCAGGATATGTGGCTACAACATTTTCTCACTGAGTTGGGCATTCAGTTTCATTGACTGATCATCATCTGGTGTGACAACTAGAGCACTCTAAAGTTCTGTAGAGATTTAGTTCAAAGGTAGTGGATGAATCACATCGAGCTCCACATGCACTACATCTGGGAATCAATACACAAGGGGATCATCGACCTGCAGTTTTTTTCTTCAACAAAACAAATTGCAGACATCTTCACCAAGACCTTCACTGAGAAGAATTTCCATTCTCTACGAATTCATCTTGGAGTGAAGGACACAATTGCCTAGCAACTTTCAGTTCTTCTTTTACATACATTTTTCATTGAGGGGGGGTTTTTCCCATGAGGTTTTCCCTATTTCCTCACTTTATTTCAGTGTATATTTTGTATTTGGGTACCTAACATGGACTCGTTTCCGGGACCCATTCTTTATTTTCACCATAGTGATGTTCAGGGAGGGTGTTGGAGTTACTTCACACACACCTAGGATTTATTTTTCCTAAGGATTTTCCTATGTTTATTAGTCATTATTTAGTCTCCTATATTTAGGAAGAATATTCCTCTAGGTAGAATATTCTCTTCAGTTTGATCAGTTGAGTGGAGTCTAGATGCTACATTGGTATTGTCACCATGAAACATTGGGATCATCACCAGCTAATGCTCATTGTTCTTGGTATCATCACCAGACTAGCACATTACCCATGATTCCCTGATCTCCTCCTCACTTCACTCTGTTGCAGTCAGTTAATTGAAGACTGATAGACTAGTTAACTCAACTAGGTGGCATTTCACTCCCGTTACTTCCCGAGAGACTAGACTAGGTGGCAGTTTACTATCATAATTGCTGGTGTGTGTCTAGATCACTCTAGACCACCACTATAGTCTATGGTGCATTAGCTTCTCGTCCAATGCGCATTGGTTGAGTTATACAAAGTATATCATGTCTGAATTATTCATTATTCATTTGGTTAATGAGAATTCTTCCATTCTTTCTCTCTTGCTTCTTCTTTTCTCATTTTCTCTCTACAAATGTGTGTGTTATTTTCTATCTAGATCTATTCTGTGCAGGTTCAACACATTTACAAATAGTGGATATTCATCAAAATTCAATTGAGAAAGTTTCCAAGCTCTAAAGAGGTATAATGGAGAGGATAGATATCCATTTAAGGAAATCTTACATTCATTGGAAATAACTTTTGAGAGGGAAGACATTCATATTACCACCTACTAAATAAGAATCTTGCTTCAAACATTGTTGTGGAATAAATCCTCTAGGATTTATTAGGGCACTGAATTGACAATGTGGATGATTCATAAAATGATTGAAACTTCCATGGAAATGTCTATGTTGAAGAGGTGTAAAAAGAATATGAAAAAAATACGAAATGTTTACCAAACTAGTGGAGACTAAAAGAGGCCTTAATGAGAGGTTGATGAAATCTCAAGAAGAGCATAACATGATTAATAATCAAATTCTCCAAATCCTTAAAAATATGAAAGGAATTTATAATATATAAATAAGATTAATAGAGAGGATGGAAGGGAAATGCCCAAAGGAATTCCAACAAAAAATTCAAAGGATATTAGTGGAACTACATTCTTTTATGATACTTATCACCCTTCGTCATTTGAGTTATCAGATAGGGAGACTAATACATCAAATATTTTTGACAAAAAAATTCTGTTCCTTTGGGAGTAGACACAAGGGAAATAGATCCTACTAGGATGGCTTATTGAGAGATATCAACAAGGCTAAGGCATATGCCTTTTATGTCTAAGTAAGATTAGACATAAGTAGAAGATTGGGTGTTGGGAATGCGTAAATATTTCCAAATTCATAATTATTTGGAGAAAATGAAGGTACATATGGCCATTTACAATATCACAAGTAAATATTCCTTATGGTAGTAATATCACAAAAATGTGAAGAGGATTAAAGATGCGAAGATCACCTAAAGACAATGCATGAAATAATTTTAATAGAAATATCTCTATGATCACTAGGATGAGTATGAAAATAATTTCATGGAACTTCTAAAATATGTTAAATACAATAAGAATAAAATTTTAAGTTGATTGTAGCATATGCACACAAATCCAATTAAAATCATGGAGCCAAGGACATTGCATTAGGTAATTCAGAAGGATAAGTAATGTGAGGATCAAGCAAAGAGTGGGAAATACATTTAGAAGAGTTGGAAGGACTATAAGAAGGATAAATAAGACATAAGACAAAAGGGTCATTAACCAATCTTATTCCAACATACCCATAAATGTTTCCATCCAAGACAACTTGCAAAAATGGGACACAACAAACATGAGACTTGAGGAAGAGGGAATGAACTCTATGTTGTTTCATATATGGAGAACATCATATGACCAAGCATTATTCGTTGAGAGGGGAAAAATACCATAAGCACCAATAATGATTAAGAATAAACAATTTTAGATAATGTTGTGCATACACCAAGAATATATGTAGCATCAAAGAACTATCAATCATATCATTAGTTTGTCGTGGTTGAGGTCCAAGGTAGGATTGTATCAATATATTTTAGCTTTTATTGATATTGGATATAGTCATAGATACATTACACGTAATGCATTTCAAAGTTGGAGCCTTGAGTGGATTAAGAATAACAAGCCTTAGTTGGTTCAACTAGCCACTAGAACTAAGAGGCAAGTAAGTGAGGTTGTAGAGAGACACCCAATGGATATTAATAGACTCTCCATTTTTTTAGTTTGAATATCTTGCCTCTTAGATCTTATAATGTGCTTATCAAGATAGATTGGTTGGAGTTACATCATGCCAAAGTTGGGTGTTATAATAAGAGGTTAAATTGTATTGATGATGAAGGGAACACAAGGTGTGCAAGGCATTCCAAAGTTCATATCATAAAGACAAGGAAAAGGGCCCAAAGATTGAATATTTTCTGGGGTTACAAGGGTTCAAAGATATATTTATAAATAAAATGCTTGGACTTATTCCCAAGGGAAAGGTAGATTTTTCAACAAATATTGTCCTTATAGTTGAGCTTAACATATAAATCTCTATACGATATTAGTACACCACAATTTTTGGAAGTGAAAATGGAATTACAAAAAATGTTTGATAAATGATACATTCATATTAGTCTTTCACCATGGCGAGCATAAATTATTTTTATGAAGAATGAGATAACACTTAGTTTTTGTATTGATTAAATACGCTTGAATAAATCTACCATTAAGAAAAAACATCCTTTCCCAAGAATTAATGATTTGTTCAATTGAATGAGAGAAGACAAAGTCCTCCAAGATTCTTGAGATTGCGGTACCACCTATGATATATATATATATATATATATGTGCACACCCAACTACCTTTATGTCCCTAATGGAATGTGTCTTTTTCACATGCTTGGATAAGTTTGTGTCCCATCTCTACGAAGTTGAATAAACTCACTATGAGAGTGATGCACAATGTGCCTTATGCAATTCATTTAGACTACTAGAAGGCCATCATAGATGTGAGAAAAAAATATTTCTAGTTAGCTATGAAGACAAATGCAACATACTGTATTTACATAGATACTTGGAATCCAACCAATTAAATAAAAGAATCAACATCCATCAAGAGTGCTACAAACCTTGGTACTTCCAAAATGGAAATGGGAAGAAGTTATAATGTATTTTATCATCAATTTACCAAGAAAAATGAAGCAACATGACTCCATCATGGTAGTATTAGGTAAGTTGATTAAGGAAACATACTGCATACCAATTTTATTTACTCATAATGTTGTCAATATGATAGAAACATTCATGAAAGAAATGGTTAGAATGCATGTCATGCTCAAGGAAATTATTTTAGACATAGATACAAAGTTAAAATCAAACTTGTATGAGATTATTTCACACATTTGGGCACATAGTTGAACTTTATCATAGCCTATCATCCATAAACAAATGGGAAAACTAAGAGATTGAACAAAGTCACCGAACATATGTTGTGAATGTACATCATGGATAAACCATCCAAGTAGGAACACTGCTTACATCTAGTGGAGTTTGTGTGCAATAATGAACATCATGGATCATTGGAAAAATGTCCATTTGAGGCACTGTATGAAAAAAAATCCAACACTAAAGAAAAGTAGGATAATCCAAGGGAAATATTCAAACTTGGGCCAAAATCGTTGAAAGAAATGGTAGGGTAGATTATTGGACATGTGTTGTATCCTTTGCAAGTAGAATTAGTCACATCTTGGTGGGGGTTCAAGTGTTAGTACTTGAATGAAGGGGATATAGGGGGGCCCAATCCCCCCACCAACTAGGGGGGAATGGGGGGAAATGGCCCCCCATATAGGAGTTTGGGGGCAGAGCCCCCAAGAAATATTTTTTGGACCATTTTGTTATTTATGCCAATGGTTTAGGTCCATTGCAATCTGATCTTGGTTAATGGATTAGGGTTGTAATCTAATATGGGATAACATATCAAGTTTGTTTGAATTTGTAGAGTTCCTAAATATTTTTATAGTGAATGGTTGAATTAATCTATTTCTTATTTTTGCAGGGCATGCCCTTACCATTCTATGATCACTATAGATTGCTAGTGGCCTATGATAGTTCCTTGTGATGTATTTAGGGACTCTAAGTATGAGTTTCTATCTCATCTCCTAATTGTTGGGATTGTGTTATATTATTTGCATGGTTATCTCCATGTCGAGGGGTTCGAGGGTAGAGCCATTGACCAAAATTTTTGGGTTGTTTTTGGTTCAATTTTTTGGCATGTTTTGTGTTTTTAGGCCAATGTTTTTTTATCCCATTGTAATGTAATCTTGATTAAGGTATTAGGGTTTTAATCTAATTTGGATTAAAGGATTAGGTTTTTGGATGCTGTAGAATACCTAAATATATTTTTATGTATGTTCAAGTTAATACAATGAAGAATATGTAGGCATGGCTCTAAGGTTTGATAGTTTTCCCAGCTAAGGGTTTCTAGGATAAATGTTCGTGTATTCCATTATTTTTCTTTATTTTTTTCTTAAGAATCTATATGCATTGTTTCACTTTAAAGGTTTAAAACTTACACTAATGCTGGTTATTCCATATTTGAGGGGAATTCATGGGAGTTTCCCGATGATGATTTATAAAACTTTGGCTATTTCTGCATATACATAAGAGCCCTTTATAGTCACATGTCATATCACATATTTCCCCTCATGCTTTGTGGGTATTCCATTACTTGTTTTAGATCCCTTTTAGGTAAATCCATCATATGCTGGAGGGAATTCTTTAATATATTCAAATCTAGGTTTTATACCCCCAACTAGATGGGGAATGACCTCAAATCACTTCCAATTTTCCCATAATTTATTCCAAATGACCATGATGTAAAGGAATTAGCTCAAGTTTGTTAAAATTTCATAGTAGATGATTAATTTCCTTTTGATACAATTTTTTTTGGAGAAAATTGTGAATCCATCCATTTGCTTCACAATGTTCATTTTCCATATGAGTAGCACACTATTATTTATAATTATTCACCACATGATCAAAAAACCTAATCAATTCCACTTTTCCCATTATTCATTCTAAATGACCAGGGTTTAAAGGCCTTAACTCAAGTTAGTTATAAGTTTAGAGCAGATGATGAATTTCCTTTTGATACAAACATTTTTTAGGACAATTACGAATCCATCCAACTGCTTAACAATGTTCATATTCCATATGAATAACATACTGTTGTTTATAATTATTCACCGCATGATCAACAAGGAAATCTTATTGATGATTCGTCATCCTTTGATGACTTTCCATTCCATTATTTTCAGGTTAGAAATACATAAGTGGAATGTTGGATTGATCTTATTGTTTCTATTGATCAAGAAATCCCATATAAATCTTAGGCTAATGAGGAAGTAAGTTTAGAGTTCAATGATGAGTTTGAATTTGACGATGACTTCTTTGATGATTCCCCTAAAAATACGAGAATCAAAATTGGCTTACATGACCTTTAAACTTTAATGCAACATACCCCCATACGTGACTTAAGTGAGGATTTATGCTTTGATGATTACCATTTTTACGAGGAAAACATTCTTGCTTCTATTACAACTAATTTTGAAGTGGCTTGTGACAACATCGTTTCCACCTCTTTGTCTCAAAATGATAGGTAAGAAACCCTCACATCATGTGTACCATCCCTCCTTCCTAGGATAATGTTATCTAGACATATTTTTTTCTTCTTTTAAGTATACAAATCACATATAAGTAATCATAACCTAACTTAGGATAATAGAAAATAGTATATCAATGTGGCTATGTAATCATTCTAGCTATTAATAGGCAATCATGATCAAATTAGTAAATCATCAAGCAAATATTTAGCAATAGAAAGAAAAAAATTCAAAATACCTATAACTCCTTTGTCTTGATGAAGTCCAAAAATTCGTCCAAACTAGTAGTCCATGTATGGGAAACTAACTGGGGGAAATCACAACCAAGGGTTGATTTTCCACCCAAGTAATGCAAATACATTAAAGATGTATTCCACCCCAAGTAAGGCTCAAGGTCAATGAAGGATAATGACATAGAACCCAACTAATGGTTCACCTTGTTCCAAGATTAACACAAGTATTAGTCATCCAATTGATCAACCAAAGTATGGTGGAGATGATCCTATTGTTACAACACTCCTAAAAACCACTCAGGGCTTGGTGTGCAAGGATATTATTACCATCCCAGCCCTTTATGAATGCCCTTGGTTAGGCCAACATCATAATTGAAAGTGGTTCCCCTTTGCATATATATTATTACTACCATATACCCGGATGAATACCCATGGTTAGACCAATATCATACTTAATAGTGGAATCCCAAAGGCCCAAAATAACAATAGTGTATGGATCTTACTACCACCCTAATCCCTTGATGATTACCTTGTTAGATTAGCATCATACTCAAGAGTGGCATCCCAAAGATCACAAATAGTAATTTCTAGGATCAAATTAGAATTAATACCCCATGTTGGCCAGGTATACACCTAGCCTCATAAATCCACTAAGACCATGATAGAGCAGGTATCAATATTCTCTCCTTAAAAATCACAATCCAGAAAACCAATTTCTTCTCAAGGTAGAATTTCCAATAATCCTTCTAGGGCCGCCTTTCTTTTTTAAAATTTCTCAAGTGTAAAAATAGTTCCCAATATTGGATTTGGGCTTTTTCCTTTCCCATAAAAGCTCATGCAAGGGTGAAATTAGGCTTATGTGTGAGATTATAAGTGTCATAAAGTGTTTAACAGTAAATCACAATTCATTTCCATTGACCCTTTTTACCCTAGTTACTTTAATAATCATTTTCCTTCATTTCTCCTTTCCTAAGGCTTCCTAATCACTAGGACATGGTGGTCACCTTCAATGAACATGATCCCTTTACCTTGGATGGGTTCTCATGTTTCTTCCTCAATGTGTAACACATTATCTGTTTTTAATAGTACCAATATATGTAGCATCATATTAAAAATCAAGAGAGGAACATAATAAGAAAGTATATCAATTATAGTGCGTGTACATGTCTTTGATGAGTAAAATACTTAACAATAATATAAGTATTCAATAATAATGTTCATGAAATGGGGGATGGGGGGGTTCATCATAAACCATCATCGGTGTCTAATAATGAACATCCAAGTATACAAATGCTTAATAACCAACATCAAGGAATAGTAATGTTTAGTAACCAACATTCAATAATACCAATGCTACATAATCATAGTCAAGAATATCAGTGCTAGATAATCATCATTAAATAATGTCAACGCTAATTAAATCATCAATAAGGAATGCCAATTCTCATCATAATCCAATAAACCATATTCTCTATGTTTATCATAACCAATCATCTATAGAAGAAAACATTGAGGGGATGATGAGTCCAAAATACCGTCTCCTAACAACCATCCAAATTCATGGACAATAACTAATACTAGAAAAGACAAAGTTATTCATACTAATTATCCAATACATATGCATAGATAATAGTCGTCGACGCTAGCATCATTAACATTGATCAATAGTCATTAGGTAGTAATCATAAATCATCAAGGAGGTATTAATCCATAGTCATTAATATTTTCCATTAAATAATCATAATTAGTAATACATGCATGCCAAGGAACATCCTCTTACAATGCCATCAAGAGGACGCTCATAAAAATTATTATGTAAACACATGGATCTCATTTCTAAATGTAGGTCAATATCAAATTAAGAGTTAGTAAGGGGGAATAATGATTCCATCATATTACAAGTCTCTAATAGATATTTAGAACTAGAATTAAAAAAGAAACCACCACACACCAGTGGGTGTTACGATTCTACCCCTCACAATAAGGCTATAGTCCTAAAGCCAAGTATCAAGAAAACAATGGTAAGAATCCCTTACTTCATATTCCAATTCACAAAGAATCTTCTTCAATAACATTGTTTTAATCAAATGAGATCAAATAGAAATAATTTGTATACCAACTGCAAGAACCAAGAGTTAATTTGGTGATAGTGAAACCAATTCTCATTTGTTACCCCAATTACACCATAAGGAACAATTGAATTATTTAATTGAAAATTGATTGCCACAGTGACAAATAATTTCCATTTGCAATGAAATGAAAAAAAGGTTTATATTGATGTTATCACACATTGAAACTTCCATTATATCTTCATGATCCATCCACATTTGATTAACATGGGTGTTAGCCAATGCCATCAATTATGGTCTAGTCCTTCATAATCAATCATCCTTCACATCCTTTATATTATAGAGATCAACAATCAATGCTATTTATATAGACCAAAGTTTTGTCAGTGTTGTTTATGAGCATTACTCTGTTTTGAATGTGAAACACTGTATGCACTGCATGTGTCCAAAATATATATGTCAATTTGGAATCCATTAACATTGTTCGAGCCATTTCCTGTATTGTCTTGTTCTTTCTTTCAACAAATCCATTCTGTTGAGGTGTCCTAGCAACATGTAATTTCCTTTTTATTCCATGCTTGCTCCAGTATCCCATAAATTACTTTGAAGTGAACTCTCCTCCATTATAAGATCTCAAACATTTGATTTTTGAATCCATTTCATTTTCAACCAATTCCTTGTAGACCTTGAAGTTTTCAAAAGCTTATGACTTATTATTGAGAAAACAAACTGTAGTCATTCTTGTATAATCATCAACTAATAACATAAAGTATTTCTCACCTTTTAAACCCTTTGTCGTAGTTGGTCCAACGAGATCAATATGCACAATCTTCAGTGGTCTTGTCATTGAATATTCTTTTGATTTAAACCCAGTCTTTGTTTGTTTTCCTTGTTGACAATGCTTGCATAAAGTGTTGGTTGGTTTCGTAATCTGGGGCATTTCTCTAACTGCTTCCTTTTTGCTGAATTTGATAAGGTTATCAAAGTGTATGTGACCCATTCTTCTGTGCCATAGCCAACTTTCATCTTCTTTTCCTAGATAACACTTTTCATTTCCAATTTCACTTAGTACATATATGTTTCTTGAAGTTCTTGCAACTGTTGCAATCAATTTTCCTGAACCTTCTTTTCTTATCTCACACTTTTGTGAATCGAAAGTAACTTTATAACCTTGGTCACACATTTTACTCACACTTAGAATATTATGTTTCATATCTTCTACTAGTAGAACATTTTCTGCCTTGGTATTCTTGTTTCCAATTCCGACTATGCCTTTTCCAATGATTTTAGCTGAATCATCATTTCTGAAGGAGACTGATCCATATCTTTCCTTTCTTAATGTAATAAACATGTCTTTATCACCTGTCATGTGTTTTGAACAACCACTATCAACATACCAACCATATTTCTTCTGCTTAGCTTGTAGAGCGAGTGTGCATTCTTCGTTGCTATACCGATTCTGCTTTCTTATCCATGTTCTCTTCTAAGGTTCCTGTCTGTGACTGTTGTTGTTCTGTTGTGGTTCTCTACAAGGAACTGTTATTCTACAATATTTGGCCATGTGTCAAAAGTTGTTGCACTTGTATAATTCCACTTCAGTGCTCAATGATTTAAACCTGTTGTAACTTCTTCTCTGTGTTTCATTAGGCCTTCTTGGATAACCCTTTTGTGTATGAATTTCAAATTTGTTTATGTTCCTGCTGTTATCTCTTCAATTCATAGCTTTATGTACAAAATTATTACATGCATAACATAAACCAAAAACATAGTTTGATACCTGGGAGTTGAAAATATTCTAAAAGGATTTACTCTTCTGAATCCTTCTTCTTCCCAAGGCCTATCTGTCAGTTGTTGATTCTGAAATATGAATCTTCTCGGTGGAGGAGTGTCCCTATAATCTTCCTTGTAGATCTTCCTATCCCCTTTGATTGTTCCTGCATAGCTTTTTGGATATGTTTGTTGCTTTGTTTTTTTGGAGCTTGATCCCTTTTCTGTTTGATTGTATCGAAGTCTAGACTTGTCATGATGATGTTTTTGACTGCTGATAATGTCATCCAAAACTTTTGAGTTGTTCTTCATATTTTTCTTTTGAAGATCCTTTATTAATGTGACAATCTCTGCTTCCAAATTTCCAATGATCCCGTCTCTTTATTCTAGTTGTTCTTTGAGTGCTTCTTCAATTCTTTTATCTTCTTCTATTTGAACCTTCAAATTTGTGATCATTTGTTCTAGTTCTTGAGTGTCTTCTTTCTTGTCTAGTTTCGCTTGTAGCTTCTTGTTTTTCTCCTTTTCTCTTCTTATAACTTCTATGGCACACAAAAATTCTTCTCGATAGTCAACTTCTGCCTCTTCTCTGCCTCTTCATATTTTTTTTCGGTGTCTTCTTTGTCAGAGTCTTCTACTTCCATGAATAAACTCTTTCTGTCTCACTATCACTGACTTCATCTTCATCTGATGATGATATGTCTTCTTTGGTGCATAAGATTTTATTGAAAACTTTCTTTGTGGTTCTTTTTCCTTTATATGTTTGTTTTCTATTTGAGTAATATTCATCATTCCTCTTATTTTTTTTATGAGGACATTTGTTAGCAAAATGACTAATACCATCACAATTAAAACAAATCAAAGGAAAATTTCCTTTATATCTGCCATTGGTTCCCTTGTTCAATCTTTTGACAAAGTTGGCCATTTATTCATCATCTTCCGAGATGCCACTACTGTTGCTATGCTCTTTTTATTTCATCTTTCCCTTTTTCTTTGACCTTTTGGATGCTTTGAAAGCTGCTTCTTTTATATCTAGATTTTCCTGTTCAGTTCTCATTTCATATGTTGTGAATATTCCATGTAGTTCATCCATGCTTATTGAGTCTAGATCTTCTCTTTATTCTAGTGCTGATATATTAGGATCAAATATCATAGGAAGAGATCTTAGTACCTTTTGAACAATTACAGATTCTTTAATTTCTTCTCCCAATCCTATGATTGCATTCACTGTTTCATTGAATCGTAAGAAGTAAGCTACAATATTCTCATCTTCCTTCATCTTTAGTTGTTTTGACCGACCTCTGTAAGTTTGAAGCTTTGCTGCTTTGAATTTTGAATCTCCTTCATAAATATTTGAAGCTTGTCCCAAATCTCTTTAGCAGATTTACAATGTATAACTTTGGTGTAAACTGATTCACAAAGACCATTCAAAAGTGCATTTATGTATTTGGAATTATTTTTCTTGAGTTTTATTGCTCTTTCATTTGTCGGAGGAACTGCTGGTTCTTTGTATCCATCTACAACTGATTGCCAAATTTCAAATCCCTGTGCCTGTATATATGTTTTCATCCTTTTGCTCCAAAATTCATACTTCTCTCCATCAAACTGTGGTATTCCATTTTTTAACATGTTGTTTCTCTCCATGATCTACCTTTCAGTGGTTAAAATAATTTCTGAAGGAACCTTCTCTGATACCAATTGTTGGATTACTGAGAGGGGGGGTGAATCAATAATAGAACAATTTAATCCTTTTTCACCATAAAATGCAAGTGTTATATCAATGTAGCATTATCATCCAATAATTGCAGAGTAAATAAACAATGAACAAATGAGAAATCATACACATACATAGTACACCAGTGTTTTTATGTGGAAACCCAAAGCGAGAGAAAACCACAGAATGATTTTTCTTATATGTCTTGAATAATTACATTCATTGGAAGCACCAACTTCCTTTGTTTTCCAACTACAACTGGAAGGAGGCTCCAATCCCCTAGTTTCTCAGGCTACAACCTAAGGGAAGCTCCAACTCCCCAATTCTCTGGCTACAACTAGAAGCAGGCCACAACCCCCTATGTTCTCCGGCTACAACCGAAAGGTGGCTACAACCACCTATCCTTTCCCCGTCCAACCGCCCTAACATAGAAGTAGAATGATGGAATCACTGTCACACTATCACTGTGAGATATAACATTGTAACAACCTATACCAATCAACCTGTAATCAACCTCAACCAAAAGCCCTCATCAATTTCATCATCCAAATCTGATTTCTAAATTTGTAATAGACCTGGTGTATATGATCACATACCTTGTTGAATTCTGGCTTATTCTAGAGAGCTAAGTTGTAGAGCGTTCCCTGCACATAATATTTGTTGTATGGATCTTAGAAAGAATCATCAAAATAATTTATCCTCCCTTGATTTTCGGCCTTCTTTACTTCACCTTCCCTATGAAATTCGTCTTAGATATCCTTTGGTTACCTCAGTCACCTGTAGATATTCAATATGATCAAGTGTGATTAAAACGAGAGAGCCTTACCTCTTATTTATACTTTCATGTAGCTTCCCCAAGGGGTTACCTTTTAACCATCTTAAACCACTTTCCTTATTTTAGGGCTAACCCACTTCTAACCACTTGTTCACTTAGTAATTTCTCCATTAACTTTATTATTTAAATAATTTCTTTTGTATTCACTTTGACTTATAGTATACTCATCACTTCACTTTATTATTTGCCTTCTAAAATATCTTAAACCACTTTGACTACTTTGACCCTTTGGGGCTTCTAGATCACTCATGAGGGTTCTCCAACTTCACATGGCCATAAATCTCTAACCGTGAGGAGTTATGTGACATTACACATACCATCGGAAATTGAATGACATGTACTATCGACCTGGAATAGTCTTACCTGAAAATATATCAAAACTAATACCATTATCCATCAAACAAAATTGGGTCCATTACCCAAACCTTTGTGCTACCGGAATTTTCTACCAGACTTTGTTCAAGGGTTGACATCAATGAAAACTAGCCCAAATGGACCCAAGTGTTTTTGATGGATAATGGTATGAGTTTTGATATGTTTGAAGGTAAGACTATTTCAGATCAATAGTACATGTCATTCCATTTCCGGTGGTATGTGTAACTTCACATAACTCCTCACGGTTAGAGAGTTATGGCCATGCGAAGTTGGAGAATCCTCATGAGTCATCTAGAAGCCCCAAAAGGTCAAAGTAGTCAAAGCAGTTTAAGATATTTTAGTAGGTAAATAATAAAGTGAAGTGGTGAGTATACTATAAGTCAAAGTGAATACAAAATAAATTATTTAAATAATAAAGTTAATGGAGAAATTATTAAGTGGACAAGTGGTTAGAAGTGGGTTAGCCCTAAAATAAGGAAAGTGGTTTAATATGGTTAGAAGGTAACCCCTTGAGGTAAAGTGAAGTGATGAGTGTACTATAAGTCAAAGTGGATACAAAATAAATTATTTGAATAATAAATTTAATGGATAAATTACTAATTGGACAAGTGGTTAGAAGTTGGTTAACCCTAAAATAAGGAAAGTG
>ML782712.1:1278566-1314143 GCA_009831015.1 Picea engelmannii
TTTCTTCTTGAAGGATGAGAACTTGGCTCTACAAGTTGACCTTCTCCTCTTGTGAGTATCAGAAAACAAAACACTTGCAAATAATCAAGTCTTCAAAAACCTATGCTCTGATACCAACTTGATCTAAAAATGAAGAAGACTTGTATTCTTGAAAATATTTGCAAGATTTAATTCATGTGTTCAAATGCAAATAGATCAATTTTGCAAACACAACTTTTATAGAAATTACTCATTCAATATGCATATAAACAACAACAAATAACATTGAACAAAAAACACATAACACAACAAATGATAAAGGAGTTCACCCCTCTCTTGGGCTACATCTCCTGGTCCAACTTCCAATGGATCTTTTGCATTTTTTTTCTCAAAGTGCTCAAATATGTGCTTTAAAATGCTCAAAATTCCAAATATATGGCTCCAATGGCTTCAGAACGTCCAAAAACCCCTAGCTGGGCTTTTTCGACACCTCGTTTGGCCAAAAATTGAAGAAGATAGGCTTCCTGGAAGTTCCCCTTCAAACTTGTTGTCTCTGGATTGCCAAAATGCACCCTTTCCTCCTCAACCTAGCCCCCACGCGCATTTATGTGTTAAAACTCAGCACCGGGCGCAACCACACAAACGGTGCGAACTGTAGGATGGTTACGCGCTAGCCCTTAACCGCCAAGGCCCATGGGCACATGGGCCACCACATGACCGCGCGCAAATACAAACAAGGGTTAAGTTTTAAACCACATATATATATATATAACCACAGGGTTTAAACGTGTGGACACACAACAATGGTCACATGACATATATATAACCGCGGGGTTTAAATGTGCGCACACAACAATGGTCATATGACATATATATATATATAACCGTGGGCTGGGGCTTAGCCCCGGCCCGGTCCGCGCCCCATTTCAAACTATTTCAAATTCAAATATTTTTAAACTCATATATATGTTAAGAACTACATGTGGGCACACTGGTTGGGCAGCCCTTCCCAAGGCTTTACCCCTGCCCGGAGGTCACGGGGTCGAATCCGGCCAACAACATAAATTTTAAACCACTATCCAGGTGACACGTGGCGGCCATTGATTGGGCCACATGTCATCATCCCATTCATCACAAACAAGCCACATCATACGCCAACTATACACATGATTGCCTGCCACGTGTCGTATGGCCCTGCCATGTGTCATACAGTCTACCACATCAGCATCCGTACGGACTGTACAATTAGCACATTGTTTTTTGCCTGTTTGTCGTTTTGAATAGAATGTGATATCTCTCTCTCCCAACGTCTGTTTGAAACCAAATGAGTTGCGTTGGGTTTGTGATGACGAGGCCTACACTCCCGTTTGATTTGAAGTGATTCTGAGCACTTTAAATTTTGAGAAAAATTTGATCCACTGGATCACAGATGCTTGGGACGAACGTTCCACCCAATCATAGACCTTTTGTTCCAAATATTAACAACAAGTCACTCCCAAATCGAGGCTAGTAATCCATAAAAGAGGGTGGTCTCTCACTGTCCACTCACAACTCATAAATCCCACAACCCACTGATATTCTCCTACAACTATCCCAATTTTCCACCAACTCTCTTCCTCTTGACCTCCCCAACCCAAGGAATGTACCCCTTTGCTAATATCAGTCCCTCATGTGTCCCATTCATTTATCAAGGTCTCTATAGAATAGGTAACCAGGAATATCTCAGCTGGGAACTCAAGGGAACTTGCTACTAGGAAAAAAATACCAGCAAAAAACAACAAACACTTGCTGTTACAGTGAAAATCACACAGGAGTTAACTCTTCTAACAACCTAGTTCTTTAGTATTTCAGCTCCAATTACTCTCCAAATGTGTTCTAGCATGCTCTATAATTCTCTCTCCATGGATGCTCCAACTCCAAGCTCTCTTTCATGCTCTCTACTTGCTACTCATGCTAAAAAACTCAACGTGTAAAATTGTTGTATCCTCCCATACAAATTTCTTTCCTTTGGATTACTTAGTTGACTCACACACTTCCCCAAGTTGATTGTAATTATCCCCCATGCTCCCAATAACTATGGGATGTGACTTCTCACACCCACCCTCTTACATGTACTCAATGATTGGATTTGGGAACACTCAATAAAAAATTATAAGGTTCATATACCAATAACAAATTTAAGAAAATGGATTGAATTAATATACATGGGAAATTCCCCCTTGGACCCCTCTTTGCCTTTCTCTTATACCCTCCCCTCTCTTATGAATTAATTCATCACCCCATCTCTATCCATGTCCCTTTATCATATGACATCACATTTTTATTAGTAAGACATAGAAATACAATTGACATATTATATTGCTTGGCCGTAGCCAAATATTATATCTACATTAAGAATTAATTAAACTGGGGATTGTAGAGGGGACATTAAATTTCCCCTCCCCTACAATTGTGTGCTGTCCTCGGTGCACACTATGCTGACATTCATATATGAAAATTTACATCACAATACTTAGAAAATAATATTATGCAATTTCCCAACTCCAACAACAGTTCCAACCATAATCTTTCGTTCCTTTCAACCCATAGACCCAAGGAATGCACCATTAGTTTATCAAATCCAACCCAAGGAATATGCCATTCATTCATCATGGTTGACCCAAGGAATGTGCCATTCTTTTATAAGCCCCGTTAGCATAGTTGGATAGGACTTTGAGATGTGTTTCCATAACTCTAGCTGCACAAAATGGAGTCTCACATTCTGTTTTCTTCAAAATTGTCAAAACTTTACAGACATTATTCCTGGATGTTTTCTTCATGCTCCCATGTAACATCTTCAGGACCATAGTAGTTCCATTGGATATTTATCAATCCTATGGCCTTGTTCCTGAGAAGTTTGACTTCCCAGTCCAATATGCATACTAGTTCCACTTAGAAATCCCCTTTGTGCTCCACCTGGATCACATTCCAATCAATTATGTGGTTAGGGTCAAGCACATATTTATTTAATAATGACACATGGAATACATTATGCACTCTCATGGATGCATACAATGCTAGCATGTATGCAACTGACCCTATATTTTCTAATATTTCAAAAGGCCCACGATATCTCGTTTCCAACTTCGGGAAAATTCCTAATCTTAGAAAACTTCTTTTCACCTTCACTTTTAAGAACACATGATCTCCCACTTTAAAATCTCTAAACACTCTATTTTCATCTACATAGATTTTTTGCTTGTCCAGGGCAACCTTTAAATTTTGCTTGATCTTTGTCATCTGTTCTTCCATTTCCTTCAAAAAATATGGCCCAACAACTGCTTTGTCTGTTGGATTATCCCAACTCATTGGAGTGTTACACTTCCTACCATACAATGCTTCAAATGGAGTCATTTTCAATGAGGTTTGATACCCATTATTGTAAAAATTCCACTAAGTGGATATAATATTCCCACTTTTATGGATGATCCATCACATACATTCTGAGCATGTCTTCAATGATTCTATTACCGCTCTCTGTTTTTCCATATGACTATGGGAGATATAATGTACCGAGATTTAAATTTTTCCCAAATACCTTGAACAAACCTTTCCAAAAAATTGAAGTAAGCTTTGGATATATGTTTGAAACTATCACCTTAGGCACTCCATGAAGCCTTGAAACTTCTTTCATAAATATCTCTGCAATATTTTCTGCCTTGTGTGTAGTCTTCACTGGAATAAAATGTGTTGCCTTAATCAATTTATCCACCACCACCATGATGGAATCATGATGCTTCACTCTTCTGGGAAGATTTGTAATAAAATCAACTGTCACAACTTCCCACTTCCATTCTGGAATTGGCAATGGCTGCAATAACCATGATGGATTCCTATGCTCAATATTCACTTTCTTGCATTCTAGACATTTGGCTATATAATTATCCACTTCCTTCTTCATTCATGGCCAAAAGTATTGGCTTCTTACAATTGTAATTGCCTTTTGATATCCTGGGTGCCCAACATATGGCATGTTGTGCATTTCCTTTAGCACTACATTTTTCATCTCACTGGAATTTGATAGATATACTTTGCCTTTGTACATGAGAATTCCATCTTCTTTTAGCTCATAATAATTAAATTTCCATTGAAAATTACCTTGCTGTAATTTTTGTTTTATGCTCAAATATTGCTAATCCAAATTTGTTGTTGTAATAATTTTATCTTTTAGATAAGTCCTATACATGCTAATGGATGCAACATGTACTTCATTATCTCTCATGCTAAGTGCCTCAATCACTTGATTTGCCTTTTCCTTTATATGCTTAATTTCAAAGTCATATTCACTCAGAAATTCCATCCATCTAATTTGTCTAGCATTTAATGTTGGCTTTCCAAACAAATGTTTCAGACCACCGTGGTCTATCCTTAGCTCAAATTTCCTCCCCATGAGGTAATGTCTCCACTTTTTTAATGCATGTACAATTGCTGCTAACTCTAGATCATGGGTAGCATAGTTCTTTTCATGCTCTTTTAATTTTCTGGACTCATAACATACCACATGATCCTTTTGACTAAGAACTTCACTGAGTCCTTCCTTGCATGCATCAATGCACACAATAAAATATTCATCCAGATCTGCAATCTTCAATATTGGTGCACTTGTCAATATGTCTTTCAACTGTTGAAATCTCTTTCACATTTGGAAGTCCCTTCAAATTTCAATCCCTTATTTTGCAAGGAAGTAATTGGACTTGAAATATTTAAGAATCCTTTTATGAATTTTTAGTAATAAATGACAAGACCCATAAATTATCTGACCTTTGTCTCATTCTTTGGCACTAGCCATCCTCCAATGGCCTCTATCTTCTCAAGATCCACTACTATCCTTTCTGTTGAAATTATATGCCCCAAGTAGTGAATATTCTTTTGATAAAAGATGCACTTACTTAACTTAGCATAAAACTTATTCTCTCTTAAAACTTGCAACACCATTCTCAAATGTTTCTCATGTTCCTCTTCTGACTTAGATTAGATGAGTATATAATCTAGGAACACAATCATACAATTTTCTAGGTACTCCATGAACACTCCATTCATTAGGAATATAAAAAAAAACTGGGGCATTTGATAGCCCAAATGACACTACCGTGAATTTATAATTCCCATATCTTGTCCTAAATGCTTTCTTTTTGATATATTCTTCCTTTATCCTCACTTGATGATAACCTGATCTCAATTCAATCTTTGAAAATATTCTTTCACCTTTCCGTTGGTCAAACTAATCATCAATCCTTGGAAAATGATATCTATTCTTTATGGTGAGCTTATTCAACTGTCTGAAATCAATACATAGCCTTAAGGTTTCATCTTTCTTCTTTAAAAATAGCACTGGAGCTCCCCAAGGTTACACACTTGGGCGTATATACCCCTTCTTTAACAATTCTTCAAGTTGCTTATGCAACTCTTTCAATTCTGGTGTGCCCATTATGTATGGTGTCTTGGACACAAGGGAAGCTCCTAGAAACAAATCAATAGAGAAATCAATGTCTCTCTTTGGTGGAAATCACGAGATTTCCCTAAAAACATATTCAAAATCCCTTAAGACTAGATGGTCTTCAATTCTTGTCACTTTGTCTTTGGCTACCTCTTCCATATGGGCTGCAAAAATCTGACATCCCTTCCTAAAAATATTTTGCAACTGCATAGCTGAAATATCTCTAAAAACTATATCTCTTGGAATGCGTTGAATATTACCTTGCTTCCCTTCTTCGTCAAGACATGTGATTTTCTTGTTGTCACAGTCTAGGACAACATGGTGTTTTTCCAACCAATCCATACCAACTAGAAAATCATATGAACCGAATGGTATGATTTTTACATCTACCTTTATTTTAGGTCCATTCATGTCTATTGGAAAATATTTAAAAATCTCATTGATCTTTCTCTTAGCTCCCGTGGCTAATTGAAATAACCAAGATTTCTTATGTTTACTCCTTTGCAAGTGAAATATTTCAACAATGTTATCATTTATGTAACTATGTCTAGCTCCATAATCAATTAAAATTGCTATGGGGTGGTTATAAATCTTACCTTCCACTTCAATCATGGGAGATTGATATTCTGCTTTCTTTTTGTTCAAGCCTGCATAAATCCATGACATATTTCCTCCCATGTCTTCCACTATTTCAGCCTCCTGAATGTTGTGGAAAATCCTCATTGTTTCTCCTTTGTGAGGGAAGTCCCTATATAAGTGATTTCCCTCACATCCCCCATATTGTACATGTTGTTTCCTTAGCCATTTCCCAAATGAATATGTAGTCTTATGCTAATTTTGGGTTGACTGACCTTGTTGATTTGTTTGGGAATTATTCTTGAAAAAGGGTGGCTTAATTTTTTTTTCCCTGTGATCCTTTTTCCCTTTCATATTATCATTCCAAGATTTTTGGAATATTGACCTCCCTCTGCTCTGCTCATAAAGACACTTTTCTCTCCTTATAGATTGTTCCAAGGTTTTGGGGTTATCATATTGAATATTATTACTGTATAAAGAGGGTAAACCACTTAGAAACCTTTGGATTTTGAATTTCACATCCTTTATGAAGTCAACATACTTCAACAATTCAAAGAACGTTTTCTCATATTCTTCCATTGACATGGTTCCCAACTTGAGTTAAAAAAACTCTTTCATATTTCTTTCATAATAACATTCAGACACATATTTATCTTGGAAATATCCTTTGAACTGCCTCCATGAGATCCTCTTCTCATAAAGGTGCTTGGCTTGCTTAAGTTGATCCCACCACATGGTTTCCTTTCCTTGCAAGTGGTAGGTTTCAATTCTAGCTTCTACCCGGGAGGGGTAATCGTGCAGATGGAAATATTTCTTCATTTCCAACATCCAGGCCTCAACCTCTTCTCCTTACTTGTGCTCACCATTGAAATTTGGTGGCTTGATTTTCCTGAGTTCACCTTGCAATATGTCTGCCTCGGGCCTTCTCCTTTTCCTTTAGACATATGACACACTTGGTATACTCCCTGGCCCTAAACTTACATGAGTTATTTTGGTGGATTTCCTTGGAGAATGATGGTTCCTGCTCATGATTCTCTACTACTTGTCATTCCCATGGTCATCCCTTTTTCTTTGGGATCTATATGTAGTCACTTTTCTAGAACTAGTTACTTCCTTTGTGATGGATTCTTTGTTAACTTACTTATGTAACATATTCAAACTTTGAAGTATCTATTCTCGAGCCTTCATAATTGTTGGCACAGGGGAAGACCCAGGGTTCAACGCTACAACAACACACCAACAAAATCCTAACTACAGACCCTTTCGGCAATACCTGCGAAGAAGATGAAGTCTCACCTGAGGTAGAAGCAGGGGTGGTTGCGAGACTCAGGTGTCTGCAGCCTTAGCTGGGACATAGGTATGTGATTATATCACTCACAAAGCACTTAACATTGATCATTCATCAATATTCAACCCTTATTATACTTCGCAGATAGCACAAAGCATCACAACATTCACTTAGATCTAATGTATCTTAGTACTCAGCAACAGTAAAACAGATCAGATCCAGTAGATCAACACTAAGCATCTTCATACATACCAGATCTACTATTCATACACATCTAATGAAGCACAAAGCATAAGTATATCCATCTAAATATATCAAATCACTTTGCAAAAGCAAGGATAAACACATCAAGTCAAAGCACAAAGCATAAAACACAGATTTACGTGGTTCACCCCCACTCTGGGGCTACGTCCACCAACTCTTCTTCTTTATTAGCGTCTTCAATTGGTTACAAGCATGAAACCACCAAAACCTACTGCGCATAGGAAAGAAGATCTGCGTAGCTCGCTAGATCCTTCTTCCTTTTCTTACAACACAAATCCTTCTATATCTCCACACAGGGACTTTCACTAAGCTCTGCAAGCCTATAGAATGCACAACACCTCGATCACACAGATCCCACTTGGCATGTAGCCTATATCACATAGATACAATACTCTACTAGATGCCTAGATGTCTATTTATACATTTACAAAAGTGGTCCTAAGCGTGGGTGAACCCATGGGCTGACATCCCTTTCCCATTACATATTCCCAAAACCCAAAATGGGCCCAAAAGTGGGCCAAGATCCCATGATCTCTTCTTCATCTGGTGCTCCATATTCGATAGGCTGTTGAAATCCCAAAAACGGTCAATCTTGACCAAGATTATTCCAAAACTTGGTCAAGGGCCAACAAGCCCCCAACACTCACCCGTGACTCGTCCCGAGTCACTCTGGTATGAGAAATTCTTCTTCGAACGCCTCGATATTGGATCGAGCTGCTTCGACCTGCTATAGTGCTACTGCCTCTTTCTCAGTAAACTCTTGGATGGGTGCTTCATTGACTGATCCTTCTAGGTGTTGTTCTGCTGCACTCACAACCTGTTCAAGTTATACTCCTTGGTTTTCAACTTCAGTGAATAGTTGACATGCCTTCTCTTGCACTGGTTGAAGTCATTGAGAGACTTCCATCACTTTACTCTGAATCACGTGGATGTGTTGCTGGGCCGTGCGTTTCTCTAGAAACCTCTTCATTATTTTGATTGGTGACAAGTCCTTCAGCTGTGCTTGTAACATATCTGCATGCTTCTTTTCTTCTTGGAGTTGTGACTCCAATGCTTGCAACTCTAGATTCTCCATGAGGGTCTCATATGTCTGAGTGCTCCTGTAATTCAAATGCTTGCATTCCAATTCAAGGGCTTTCAATATGCCAAATGCGCTGCAGGTAGTTTCCTATCTTAGGTCTCTTATATCTTGAGGGATCTCGGGCACAGTAAGAAGTTCCAGATTTGCGATGCGCTTCTGAATTTGTTGGATCACTCCTTCTATTTGTGCCACCTGCTGTGGAACATGTTCTTCTGTGTGGACTTTGATGATTGTCATAGAGTGAAGTGCTCTATTGACCAATTCCTTTATCTCGAGTTTCTTTGTGAGCAACTTCTCCTTGCTCTGTTGTAGCTCTGCTTTCTCTTCCTCCCACTTTGTTTGCAGGGCTAGTTTTTCTCATTCTGCATTACTGTGTTGTTCTAGTAGATCTTCCTGTTCCTGTGCCAGTGCCTAGTTGTCTTGCACTATCTCTTCCTGAGCTCGTTGAAGGCGAGATTCAACTTTATCGGCGATCTGGTGCAATTGGGTTGGCTCATCTCCTGGTTCTTTTGTTCCAATTGTCAAGGGCACAGTAGAAACTGCGCAGCTGGATTGTAGTGCCTGCTTCACTTCTTGAAGTTCACCCTTGATTCGGTTGAATACCTCCTCCTGCTTCACTTTTTTCCTTTTTGTGATCTCCAGTGAAGCATCATTCAACGCAACGACTAGGAGGTTGAAGTTGTCTAGGGTGAGTGTAGTCTTAAACGTAGTCCTGGTGTCTTTATCTTTCTTCTGGGATGAATGCTTTGGTGGGGTAACCTTCCTTTTCTTGGATGGATCCTCCTCCTCTCTAGGCGGAGTAACATCACCTTTGTTTTGCTTGACTTCTGTGCCACCTAGCTCTCCACCATCGTCTCCCTATTCAGGTGAGATCAAAGTGGTCTTCGCTGATGTGATATGGACATCTTGCACTTTGTCATGTTTCTTCATTTTGCTTGGTCTAGGTGTGTCCGACATAGTTTCAGGGCTATCCACATTGAACATATCTGCGGGGTCCACTGGAACAAGGAGGTCCACCGACCATTCCTTCGTAATCTCCTCCAAGTCATCTTCTATCAACTTGTAATATGAGTGGAGATGTTGTTTATGCTCATCAGCGCGTGCTGTAATATAGGTGAGGTGGCGGTCTGTGCTGAATTTCATCAAGGGTCTAAACCTGTGAATTGTGTTCAAGGTGATATGCGGTGTAGACTGGATTGCGATCTTCAACTGGTTGTAATAGGCAATGAAGACAACATTGGACTACCACTACTTTTTCATGTCGCTGGAGTACCATAGCGTATAGAACTTCGTGGCCAATGGTTCGAAGGGTTTGATATCAAAGAAAGTGGCGCCTTCTGGTAGCTCCTAGATGATGAAAGCGATCAGTATGAGAAGCCAGCTAAAGTGGAACTCATACCCTTAGTCTTGCGCTTCTTTACAATCAAGCTCTAGTTGGTTTATAGGGTACTGCGCCTAGTTCATTTGTAGTCCTTCCACGCACTTTCTTGCGAGTTCAACTACGAATCCAATCACTTGGGTTGGTCTGTTCTTGTGAACTAGCTTTCCCACGATCAACTGACAGGCAAGGCACACTGCGCCACTCTAGATAGAGGCTACCTTGTAGCCTCACGTTCCCTTCTCAACATCGCCATAAGTTTCTTTAATCCTCTGTGCTAATGCTCGGTATGAGTTCTTTCCAGGGTAAAACTCCTGTGGGTAAGGGCCTTGTATACTAAGCCCTATGATCTGATTGATCAAGGTCGGATCCACAGTGATGCGACGGTTCAACCATAAGTATCCTCCATGGTAGAAGGACAATAGTAACTTGGCACATGCGTTGACTTCTTGGTGTATGTCAAAGTGCACAATCTTCATTAAATTGAGCAGTGTGGACTACGTGAGGTTCTGGGTCCATGACTGCGGGATAATCTTGGAATTCTTGCCTTTGGTCTTGGTGAAGTACTTATGTGGGGCTAACATGTTATAATATTTACGATCTCCAATGTTGAAGTCACTAAATATCAGCGTTGCGAGCTTATCCTGGTCGACACGAACTGCGCGCACCCCTTTGGGAAGGTACACGGTGATCAAAGTATACTCGAAGTCTCAAGGTAAACGGTCATGATTAATGATGGCACCGCTCAGAGGTGGTAGGTAAGCCAATAGAATGCGAGAAATAAGCTTGGCGTTCACGATGTCGTCTTTGTGCTTTGTCCGTTTCTCATCAGTAGACCTGGATGGACTGGTGCGAGCAGTGGAAGGAGAGGCCTGCAGTCCTCTTGTTGATGATGCTTGGATTCCTGTAGATAACCCTCACTACGACATGACTCTCTAAATCATTAAGTCAATAAAAAATTCTTTAACTATTTTCTCTGCAGCGCTGAGCTCGTCTGACATACAGGCTCAGGGTCAATTAGATCGGGTGTGAACTGAATTCAGAGACTATAATGAAGGTTATGGGAACAAGGTGATGATCCCAATGCAAAATAATCTCAGGCTTTGAGCTCAAATTATCATTTATCAAAAGTATTCTCGGTGCGTGGCACGACGGACTAAATAAGAAACTTAGAAACGATCTGCTTGCAACGAGTATGAGGCGTCATTAATTCGTGTTCTGTTCATTATGGCATGGTCTAACAGTCTAGGGGTGAACCATCAATGCTTTCCAACTTGTTCGGAGAGGCAGTCGAACGGTTATATTGACTTCCAATGGCTATATTGCTTCACCTCGATGAAGTGGCCTATGTCGCTGGTCTGATATCTCGACGAAGTTCAAATTCTACAAGTTTTCCTTCTGCGAGGCTCCCTCTGGAATCTTCTGTAGCCTGTCGATCTTAACTCTCATTTTACTTAGCTTCCTAGCCTTCTTTCCAATGAGCTTTGTCTTGGTGATTCTCTTCCCATTCCGATTCTTATTTTCCTTGGACATAGTCACTTTGCGCTACTGAGATTCTCTCCTAAGACTTAGGGGTAATACTTCTTATATATCTGAGACAGATACTTCAATCTTCTGTGAGTCCTCTAATTCTCTTGCAACTTTGACATCTGGGCTTCTAGTGTCAAATAGCTTCGATCTATTTTCCTGTTCTTCAATCAACTGCGCGATCCTTCTAGTCATGAAATCTTTTAACTCCTGTTTTTATTGTTCCAAAACTTCTTCTTCTTCCTTTCATCTAGCTTGATCATTATCAACCCAGGGATTTGCTAGTAACATGGTAAACGAGGCATTGTCCTCAATAAATTTAATAATATCAAAATCTTCTTCAGTCGAAGTTCCATTGGCATTCATAGATATCTGAGTAAGCTTTCCACATAGGGTTACCAATTTTCCTCTAAATATCCCTATTCCTCTTAATGAAGGGATTGTAACAAGCCTTCCTATAGATTCCCAAGTTCTCTCTGGCATAATGTTCACTTGTGTTTCTTCATCAAGAACACAATCAATGTCGAAGTCTCCTATTCTTACCTCGATACATTATTTTTATTTAAAGATCTCTGATAGCCTAACATGTCAGTGATCATTCAAGGTGTCTTTCATCTGTAGCAATACCTTCTCTAATTCCTTCTAGGGTTCTACTATTTCTAGATGTGCCTTAGGGTTTTCTTCATTCAGATTTATTCTTTCAAGCTTAGCAATCATTCTAGGGCAATCCAACACTTCATGGTCCAAAGATTTGCAACATAGGCAACTAGATCTTCCACCAGGGCATTCCTTAGCAAGATGTTCCAGTCTTCTACAACTGTAACAGAGGGTTAACCCTCTCTTTCATTTAAATGTTCCCCAACTTCTTCTGTACTACACACCAGGATCATGGTAGCTAGCTTGCAAAAAATTCTTTCTAGGATCCTGCATCCATTTGTTAATCCAAACATTCTTTCTATGCATAAGTATAACATATCTATCATTATGCTTATCAGATTTATTCATATCAAACTTTCTTTCATCTATTAGAGCCCTAGTTTTCAAGCTAGGACAAAATCTATCAAAGACACCTAGATTCATGTTTTTAGAAACACAAATTTCCACTTATCTTACTTCTACAGAGTACAAAACTTCCAGATCTAAATTTTTTTAACTATTCTTACCTTTATTAGAGCACCGAGCTTACAGGTCTTACCTCTTTTCTGCAGATCTGACCTCTTTTCTTTAGAAACTTCCACTTTTACTTTTCTTAGAGCACAAAGCGTTCATATCTTGCTGCTTTTCTTCAGATATGGCCTTCTTTCTTTAGCACAGATTTCCAGATCAAGTGGAATACTGTGCACTAGGGCATAGATCCATGCAAAGAGCTTCCACAGTTTCAGGATGAATCTTTGCACAAAGCTTCTTCTTCCTTAGTTCCTAGCAATCACAGTTTCAAGTCCCGACAATGGAACCATTTGTTGGCACAGGGGCAGACCCAGGGTTCAATGCTACAACAATGCACCAACAAAACCCTAACTATCGGCCCTTTCGGAAACACCTGTGAAGCAGATGAAGTCTCACCCAAGGTAGAATAAGGGGTGGTTGCGAGACTTAGGTGTCTGCAACCTTAGCTGGGACACAAGTTTGTGATTATATCACTTACAGAGCACTTAGCATTGATCATTCATCAATATTCAACCCTTATTATACTTCACAGATATGACAGAGCATCGCAACATTCACTTAGATATAAGGTATCTTAGTACTTAACAATAGTAAAACATATCAAATCCAGTAGATCAACACTAAGCATCTTCATACATATCATATCTACTATTCATACACATCTAATGAAGCACAAAGAATAAGTATATCCATCTAAATATATCAAATCACTTTGCAAAAGTAGGGATAAACACATCAAGTCAAATCACAAAGCATAACACATAGATTTACGTGGTTCACCCCCACTTTGGGGCTACGTCCACCAACTCTCCTTCTTTAGTAGCGTCTTCAATCGGTTACAAGCACAGAGCCACCAAAACCTACTGCGCATAGGACATAAGATCTGTGCAGCTCGCTAGATCCTTCTTCCTTGTGTTACAACACAAATCCTTCTATATCTCCACACATGGACTTGCACTAAGCTTTGCAAGCCTATAGAATGTACAACACCTCGATCACACAGATCCCACTTGGCACATAGCCTATATCACATAGATACAATACTCTACTAGATGTCTACATGTCTATTTATACATTTACAAAAGTGGTCCTAAGCATGGGTGAACCCACGGGCCGACATCCCTTTCCCATTACATATTCCCAAAACCCAAAATGGGCCCAAAAGTGGGACGAGATCTCATGATCTCTGCTTTTCCTGGCTCTCCATCTTCGATAGGCTGTCGAAGTCCCAAAAATGGTCAATCTTGACCAAGATTATGCCAAAACTTGGTCAAGGGCCAACAATAATCCATTCATTATTAGCTATATAGATCTGCACTTCTCTATGCATGCTTCTCATAGTTACAGGTTCTTTCCTGTCTCTTCGCCCATTAGATTTTGTCTCATCATTACCCATCCTAACATGAAGACCTATGATCACATCCTCATGGCTATCCCTGAGCATATTCCATGAATCTAGTCCTAATATAAGAACCAAATTTGCTTTCCTCTACCTCCAATTCTACAAGAAATGTGCATGTAATTGTTGATTTATTAGGTGTGTTGTCATTGATGTCAACCCTTGAAGAAAGTTCGATAGTGAATTTCAGTAGGAAAAAGGTTTGGGTAATGCAACCAAGTTTGTTTCATGGATAATGATATGAGTTTTGATACATTTGCAGGTAAAACTATTCTAGATGGATAGTACATGTCATGCCATTTCCGGTGGTATGTGGAACGTCACATAACTCCTCACGGTTAGAGAGTTATGGCCATGTGAAGTTGGAGAATCCTCATGAGTCATATAGAAGCCCCAAAAGGTCAAAGTAGTCAAAGTGTTTGCAAAGAAAAAATTATTTAAATAATAATGTGAAGTGATGAGTGTACTATAAGTCAAAGAGGATGCAAAAGAAATGATTTAAATAATAAAGTTAATGGAGAACTTACTAATTATGGAAAGTCGTTAAGTTAAGTGGACAAGTGGTTATAAGTGGGTTAACCCAAAAATAAGGAAAGAGGGTTAAGATGGTTAGAAGGTAACCCCTTGAGGAAGCTACATAAAAGTATAAATAAGAGGCAAGGGTATCTCATTCAAATCACACTTGAATATCTATTTTGTGAAAGGTTATTTGGGCAGGTATTGAATATCTATTTCTGTGAAAGGTTATTTGGGCATGTATTGAATATCTATTTTTTTGAAAGGTTATTTGGGCAGGTATTATTGATAGAGAAAAAGTGTGGCAGAAAAAGTGCGGCATAAAAAGTACGGCAGGAAAACTGCGACAAAAAAGTGCGGTATAAAAAGTGTGGCAGGAAAAGTGCGGCAGGAAAAATGCTGAAGACAAAGTGTGGCAGGAAAAGTGCAGCAGAAAAAGTGCGGTAGGAAAAATGTGGCATAAAACGTGTGTTAGGAAAAGTGATGCAGGAGCATCGCCTTCAAGGACGACAACGCACATGTGGAGGTAAACAGGGGACATCTCAACAATGACATAATTTCAAATCAAGCATTAACTCAGAATTTAAATGGGTTGTTGAGATATTTTTGTAACAACATTTTTAAATGTAACTTGTTTGTAAAGTCTCTAAGGACTGTAAGAGATTGTCGATATGGAGTGTTGACTCTATCTGGTAGTAATTAGCAGTTATTGTAATAGGACAAAGTAGGTGTTAGTTTTAAAAGTTGGAAATGATAGATTTCAGACAGGATGAGAGAGCTCATAGAGCCGGTCCTTAGATAGTTATTCAGTATTGCATTGTAACATAGAAAGTAAGTATGGAGGAGTATGGTAAGAGAGATCCGTAGAGAAAAATAGAGTAGAGGAACACTATGTAATTTTCGTTTTATGAATGAATAGAACAGACGAAGATTATCCCAAACTCCTTGGAATGTGTTCATCTCAAATGTGATTGCATGAATGTTATTCTGTATGTATGATTGTTATAGTTCATTTCATGTATGAGTGATTGAGAGTTTTACTGTATGGATTCGTGATGAAGCTAGTTGAGTTTCAATTTTTTCTATCCTCATACTTGTATGCAAGGTGTACATCTCGAACGCAAGGTGTACATCAATTGAGTTTAGGATTGACTCAGAGAGAATATAAGAGAGAGAATCAGAGAAAATCAAACCAGGTGTAGAGTGTGTATAGGGTCAAGAAGCCAACAAGCTTCAAAGAACCAATGCAGAAGAACGCCAGGTGGGAGAGAAAGTTTTCTTTGCAAGAAAATCCTTCGGACTGAGTTACTCAAAATCCCTAGAATGTAAGGTGTGCGTGGGAGATTAGAATCCTTTTAAGGATAGAAGCTCAGAAGGGATAACACTTTGTCACAATGTGTTGATGAGATCTAGAGATCAGACTCGTAGAAGGAGTGACAAATTGAGATCTTTGAGCTCTGAAAAATCTTAAAAGACTGGAAGCAACAATGTTCCAGAGGAAGAACAATCGAGATTTGGAGGAGTGTAGAGGCGAGGACAAATAATCGTTAGATCTGTAGGAGTAGTGTGGACCTTAACTCTTCATGCACAAAGGAAGAATTTCGGCGTTTCATGGATCAGAAGAATGGAGGAGAGATTATTTTGACTCTCTAAGACGTGAAATAATGATTGAATCCAAACCTTTGGACAAGGCGACCTGTGAGCCACCGATCCAACGTGGTCATAGTTTCATGGTTTTTGTCATCGGGAAAATGGGAGTGAAGACTTCCCCAAAATCATAAAAGACAATCGCCGATTTAATCCTGGTTGTTTATTTGTGGAAAATCTAGACCGTAGATTGTTCATCGGGAAAAAGGAGGTGGAGACTTCCCCAAAGTCGTGAAACACAAACCTCCGAAAAGAGAGAATGGATCTGAGCCATCATATAAAAGGATAGGAGAATGGAATGAGCATGGGAGAAGATCAAGTCTCAGTCGTCAGATCTGGGAGGCTAAATAAACAACCCTTGGATCTCTAGGGAAGTGCATGAGAGAAGTCCCAAAACTTTTAGGACCGTCCATCACCAGAGGACGTGTGGCAGCACACTAGAATTTTGCTGACTTTATTATGTAGATAAGTCAAAGAAAGAGGGGGCAGGAACTCACGAACCGTGAATTCCTGAAAAAATCATGACTGTATATTGGGATCATGTGTGGACCGTTGATTTCCCAACAAAGTTTTTTGCAATTCAGACATCAGGGGAAAGGTTTGAACGGTCCTCCCACTTCACAAACCGTAAAGTCCCGATATGCGATTGGAGTCGGGCCATGGTTTGTAACCAATAGTCATATGGAGGTAGGAGATAGCGAAAGCTAGGCCCCTGTCGGGGTTTCAACGATCGGGGAGTTGAGTAGACTCATACACGGGATACCCGATACCTGAAATAACAAAACTCTCTTTGGAGAGCATGCGGTCACAGCCCGTGAGCACGTGGAAGGGAATAGTGCCCAGTGCTTGCGCGCGTGGGTGAAATCTTCAGAGGAACTGTGGATTTGAAGAGAGGTTCTAGCCGGAACCTAAGGAGTTGTTCTAGCTCGAGAAGAAGCATGATCGAGTGAACAAGAGGTCGGAAGACCCTGCTAAGGTAGGGGGGGATGCATCAGGTGGTATCAGAGAAGCGCTCAAATTTGTTTGCAGACAACCAACAAAGGAGAAAGGAGGAAAGTTGGTATCGTTTGTAATATCAAAGAAATTTTCAATTTCTGTTATAGGTGACGTAGTGAAATCATTCCACCAAGAAGGTGAAAATTGAATGCAGAAATGGAAGAAGAAATGAGGTGACTTCGAATGATATTAGACTCCATGGAGACAACACAAAGAAGAGAACCAAACACTGGTGATATCAATGAATCTGAGAGCGAAGAGGAAGTAGAGGTCGAAGTAAATAATGTAGAGGATGCTACAGAAGATCGCTTGATAAAATCTGTTTCAAAGATAGGAGCCAGAGCAAGGATATAGGTACCTATGTATGAGGGAAATTTAGAAGTCGAAGAATTGTTAGATTGGGTATGTGCTATGGATAAATACTTCGATTAAAAATATATCGAAGAAGATAATATGGTGAAGCATGCAGTGATAAGACTGAGAGGTCATGCAACATTATGGTGGGATGAACTTCAAGCCGAACGCAAGAGAAATGGTAAACATAAAATTAAAAACTGGGATAGGATGGTAGCCAAGATGAAAGCCAAGTTTATCTTGAAGGATTACCAAATCAATATTTACAGAAGATTGCAGAACCTGAAACAGAGGGGTTTATCAGTAAAGGAGTACACTGAAGAATTTTACCGACTGAACATCAGGGCTGGACAGAAGGAGAATGAAGATGCAAAGAAAACCAACTACATCAATGGGATGAGATATGAGATACAAGAGAAGATCATCATGATGTATGTCAGTAAAGTCGAGGATGCATATCAAGAAGGCTTGAAAGTTGAAGAAAAATTGGCTAGGAGGCAAAAGCAACGAAGCAGAGGCGGAAATTAAAGCAGAGGCAAGGGAACCACCAGAGAGAAGTTCCAGAAGTTGAAGCCTGAAGTTGACAGACAAAATAGTCACCATGAGAAGGGTGGAATTTCTTAAGAAGGACAACATGGTGGAATAAGTTCTTTTTCTAGAGGTAGAGGAAGAGGAAGAGCCAGAGGAGGCGTAGTTAAATGCTATACCTATGGAAAAGAAGGACACAAATCTTGGGAATGTCCTAACAGAAAAAGGGAAGAAGGTGGAGAAGCACATATTACCAAAGTGCATAAGAATGTGGAATTAGAAGCTGCAGAAGGAGGAAGAAACCTCATGATGAATAAAATTCTTCTTAAACCAGAAAAGGAACCAGAGAAACCAATTCAACGAACAAGCCTGTTCAGAACTGCTTGCAAGTCGAAAGAAAAAGTTTGCAAAGTAATCATAGAAAGTGGGAGCACTGACAATCTAGTATCCACAGAGATGGTGGAGAAACTGGAGCTGAAGACAACTGCACATCTAAGGCCATACAAGGTATCGTGGTTGTAGAAAGGACATCAAGTCATGGTAAGTCAACAATGCCAAGTTGAATTTAAAATAGGAGATTACAAAGATGAAATATTGTGTAATGTAATTCCTATGGATGTATGACCGAAAGGTTATTCATGATGGAAGAAATAATACCTATACCCTAGAAAAGAATGGTAGAACATATATGTTTTTGCCCATAGAGGTGACTTGTTTTAAGAGCTCCTTCCCAATTC
Organism: Picea engelmannii; assembly: GCA_009831015.1. Taxonomy (NCBI): domain Eukaryota; kingdom Viridiplantae; phylum Streptophyta; class Pinopsida; order Pinales; family Pinaceae; genus Picea; species Picea engelmannii. Next base: position 1,297,480 of record ML782712.1, read on the forward strand.
TAGTCTTACTAGATTTTATAAAAACATTTCAGGTGAGATGTGACACAAGTGGATTAGCTATTGGAGCAGTCTTGAGCCAGGACAATAAGCCAGTTGCTTGTTTCAATGAGAAACTGAATGACGCCAAGAAAAAGTATTCCACAAATGACAAGGAATTTTATGTGGTGATTCAAGCTTTGAAAAAATGGAGGCATTATCTAATTCCTAAAGAATTTGTCTTGTACAGTGATAATCATGCTTTGCAATTTATTACTAGGCAAGAAAGTTGAATAAAAAACATGCAAAATGGGTAGAATTTATGCAGAGTTTTACTTTTGTTATTAAGCACATTGTTGGAATTGCTAACAAAGTTGCAGATGCTTTGAGCAGAAGGAGTTTGATTGTACAAGAATTCCAGGTGGAGACCTTGGGGTTCGAACACCTCACAGATATGTACAAAGGAGATGCAGATTTCAAAGAAGCTTATGAGGCATGCAAGAATCCTTTATTGGGAGATAGAATCCCATGGACTAAATATTTGATCCATGATGGATTACTGGTAAGAGGAAACCAATTATGCATTCTGAAATGCTCAATGAGAGACAACCTGCTGAAAGAAAAACACAGTGGAGGTTTAGTTGGACATTTTGGTCACGATAATACATTTGCACGATTGAATAATTCGTACTATTGGCCGAGCATGAGAGAGGAAGTGAAAAAGTTTGTGAAAAAGTGAAGAATTTGTCAGTATGCAAAAGGAAGACAAAAAAACACTGGTTTGTATCAGCCATTACCAATTCCAGAGAGACTGTGGGATGCAATTAGTATGGATTTTGTTTTGGGATTGCCCAGAACTAAAAAAGGGAGTGATTCCATATTTGTTTTGGTAGAAAGATTCTCAAAAATGGCACATTTCATACCATGCCATAAGACAAGCGATGCCACACACATCGCCAATTTGTTTTTCAAAGAAGTAGTAAGACTACATGGATTGCCGAGAAGCATAGTTTTAGATAGGGACACCAAATTTGTAGGACACTTTTTGAGGACTCTATGGAAGAGGCTGTGGATGCACTTATCCTTTATTTCAACATATCAACCTCAGACAGATGAATAGATTGAAGTTGTAAACATAAGTCTTGGAAACTTGTTAAGAAGTTTAGTCACTGAGTAAGGTCGAAAATGGGATCAGATTCTGGCACAGGCAGAATTTGCGTTCAACAATTCAGTGAACAAGAGCACATGGAAAATTCCATTTGAAATTGTGTATGGTATACAAACAAGAGGGATTACAGAGTTGATAAATTTGAATCAAGATGAGTTCAGAAGTGCTGGAGCAGAGGATTTTGCAACAGAAATGAAAAAACTCCATGACAGAGTCAGAGAACATCTACAGGACAACAACCAGAAATACAAAAGCAGAGTTGATCAAAAGAGAAGAGAATTTCAATTCGAAGTTGGAGATGAAGTTCTAGCTCATTTTAGAAAAGAGAGGTTTCCAAGGGGAACGTACAACAAGTTAAATATGAAGAAAATAGGACCATGCAAGATTCTCAGAAAATTCGCAGCCAATTCTTATGAGATTGAGTTGCCAGACAATGCTGGGATATCATCGATATTCAATGTTGCAGACCTGTATCCTTACAGGAGAGATGAAGCAAGAGAATTAGATGATCAAAAATAAATTCAGTGGGAAGATCAATTGGCCACAACGGAAAAACCTCAGATGGAGAAAATTATTGAACAGAGGGATGGAAAGAAAACCAGGCGGAAGACATATCCTGAGTACTTAGTGAAGTGGAAAGATCATCCAATGGAAGATGGAAGTTGGGTCACAGAACCTAATATTTTGAAGCATGGAAAGAAAGTGCAGGAGCTCATGGACAAGAGTCCATGCAATTTTTTAACTGGAGGAGTATGATGTAGGAGCATCACCTTCAAGGATGACAATGCACACGTGGAGGCAAACATGGGACATCTCATCAATGACATAATTTCAAATCAAGCATTAAATCATAATTTAAATGGGTTGCTGAGATATTTTTTTAACAACATTTTTAAATGTAACTTTTTTGTAAAGTCTCTAAGGACTGTAAGAGACTGCATATATGGAGTGTCGACTCTATCTGGTAGTAATTAGTAGTTATTGTAATAGGACAAAGTAGGAGTTAGTTTTAAAAGTTGGAAATGATAGATTTCAGACATGACGAGAGAGCTCATAGAGCCAGTCCTTAGATAGTTATTCAATATTGCATTGTAACAGAGAGAGTAAGTATGGAGGAGTATGGCGAGAGAGATTAGTAGAGCAGAGTAGAGTAGAGGAACACTATGTAATTTTCGTTTTATGAATGAATAGAAGAGATGCAAACTGTCCCAAAATCCTTGGAATGTGTTCATCTCAAATGTGATTGCATGAATGTTATTTTGTATGTATGGTTTTTACAGTTCATTTCATGTATGAGTGATAGAGAGGTTTACTGTATGGATTCACGACGAAGCTAGTTGAGTTTCAATTGTTTCTCTCTTGATACTTGTATGCAAGGTGTGCATCTCGAACACAAGGTGTGCGTCGACTGAGTTTAGGATTGAATCAGAGAGAAGATCAGAGAGAGAATCAGAGAAACTCAAACCAGCTGCAGAGTGTGTACAGGGTCAAGAAGCCAAAAAGATTCAAAGAACTAGTGCAGAAGAATGCCAAGTGGGTGAGAAGGTTTTCTTTGCAAGAAAATCCTTCGGACTGAGTTACTCAAAATCCCTAGAACGCAAGGTGTGCGTGGGAGATTAGAATCCTTTTAAGGATATAATCTCAGAAGGGATAACACTTTGTCACAACGTGTTGATGAGATCCATATATCGAAATCACAGAAGGAGCGAAGAATTGAGATCTTCGAGCTCTGATAAATCTTCAAAGACTAGAAGAAGCAAGGTTCCAGAGGAAGAACAATCGATATTTGGAGGAGTGCAGAGGCGAGGAAAGACAACCATCATATATGCAGGAGTAACGCGGACCTTAACACTTCGTGCACAAAGGAATAATTTTGACATTTCGTGGATCGGGAGAATGGATGAGAGAGTCTTTCGACTCTCTAAGATGCGAAATCACGATTGAATCCAGACCATTGGACAAGGCGACCTGCGAGCCGTCGATCCAACATGGTCATAGTTTCATGGTTTTGGTCATTGGGAAAATGGGAGTGAATACTTCCCCAAAATTGTGAAAGAAAATCGCCAATTTAATCTTGGTCGTTGATTTATGGAAGATCTAGACCGTAGATTGGTCATCAGGAAAATGAAGGTGGAGACTTCCCCAAAGTCGCGAAACGCAAATCTCCGAAAAAAGAGAATGGATCTGAGCTGTCATATCAAAGGATAGGTGAAAGGAAGAAGCGTGAGAGAAGATCAAGTCTCAGTCATCGGATCTGGGAGGTTGAATCAACAACCGTTGGATCTCCAGGGAAGTTCATGAGAGAAGTCCTGAAACTTTCATGACCACCCATCACCAAAGGACGCGTGGCAGGGCACTAGAATTTCGCTGACTTTACTGTGTAGAGAAGTCAAAGCATGAGAGGGAAGGGACTGGCGAACCACGAATTCCTAAAAGAATCACGACCGCAGATTGGGAGCATGTGTGGACCGTTGATTTACCAACAAATTTTTCGACGATTCATACATCGGGCAAAAGGTTTGAATGGTCCTCCCACTTCGCAAACTACAAAGTCTCGATATGCGATTGGAGTTGGGCCATGGTTTGTAACCAGTAGTCATATGGAGGTAGGATCTAGCAAAAGCTAGGCCCCTGTCGGGGTTTCGATGATCAGGGAGTCGAGGAGACTCATACACGGGATACCCGACACCCAAAATAATGAAACTCTATTTGGAGAGCATGCAGTCACAACCTGTGATAGCATGGAAGGGAATAGTGCCACGTGCTTGCGTGCGTGGGTGAAACTTCAGAGGACCTGTGGATGTGAAGAGAGGTTCTAGCCGGAACCTAAGGAGTTGTTCCAGCTTGAGAAGAAGAACGATCCAGTGAACAGGAGATCGACAAACCCTGCTAAGGTAGGGGGGGTTGAATCAAAAAGTGTGGAAGGAAAACTACGACAGAAAAAGTGTTGTAGGAAAAGTGCGATAGAAAAAGTGCAACAGGAAAACTATGAAAGAAAAAGTGCGGCAGAAAAATCGCAGCAGGAAAAGTGCGATAGGAAAAGTGTGGCAGAAAAACCACAACAGAAAAAGTGTGGCAGAAAAATCGTGGCAGTGGATTCACGTCCGCAAAATAGCAGAAACATAACGCTACAAGAAAAAAAATGGTATGGTTCTCATATGTGTAGTATTGAATTTATGAATCAAGTTGAATGTTTGCCTTGTAAATATGTTGGATTCCCTCTTGGGAGTTTACGACTTGCTTTAGAGTTGATATGAGACATATCTACTGAAGTTTAGTATTGGTTCATGTTTGAGGGCTTTTGGTTGAGTTATGTTTTTGTAGTTATTGGTACATATAGAGGTTGTATAATAATGAGGTTCTAGCACATGGTTTGAGGTATAGACTTGTGGTATAGTGTTTGAGGTATATGTGATCAGATCAGATTGGTTGATGAGTATACAGTGACAAGTTTCTCAATGACATTTAGTTTCTACATTTGGCACTTATATTTCAGGGCGGTTGGACATGGCAAGGACATGTGGTTGTAGCCACCTTCCGGTTGTAGCCAGAGAACATAGGGGGTTGTAGCCTCTTTCTGGTTGTAGCCAGAGAATTGGGGAGTTGGATATTCCCTCAGGTTGTAGCCTAAGAAACTAGGGGGTTGGAGCCTCCTTCCAGTTGCAGCTGGAAAACAAAGGAATTTGGTGCTTCCAATGAATGTAATTCTTAAAGACATATAAGAAAAATAATTTCGTGGTTTTCTCCTGCTTTGGATTTCCACATAAAACACTGGTGTATTGTGTATGTGTATGATTGCTAATTTTTTCATTGTTTATTTACTCTACAACTATTGAATGATAATGCTACATTGACATAACACTTGCATTTTATGGTGAAAAAGGATTAAATTTATCTATTACTGATTCACCACCCCTCTCAGTAATCCAACAATTGGTATCAGAGTAGGGTCCTTCAGAAATCAGTTTAACCACTGAAAGGTAGATCATGGAGAGCAAAAACATGTATAAAAATGGAATACCACAGTTTGATGGACAAAAGTATGCATTTTGGAGCAGAAGGATGAAAAGATATATACAGGCACAGGGATTTGAAATTTGGCAATCAGTTGTAGATGGACACAAAGAACCAACAGTTCCACCGACAAATGAAAGAGCAATAAAACTTGGGCAAAATAATTCCAAAGCCACAAATGCACTTCTAAATTGTCTTTGTGAATCGGTATACACCAAAGTTATACATTGCAAATCTGCTAAAGATATTTGAGACAAGCTTCAAAATATTTATGAAGGAGATTCAAAAGTCAAAGAAGCAAAGATTCAAACTTACAGAGGTCAGTTCAAACAACTAAAGATGAAGGAATATGAGAATATTGCAGCTTACTTCTTATGAGTCGATGAAACAATAAATTCAATCATAGGATTGGGAGAATAAATTAAGTAATTTGTAATTGTTCAAAAGGTACTAAGATCTCTTCCTATGATATTTGATTCTAAGATATCAGCACTAGAAGAAAGTACAGATCTAGAATCAATAAGCATGGACTAACTACATGGAATCTTTGCAGCATATGAAATGAGAACTGAACAAGAAAATCCAGATATAAAAGAAGCAACCTTAAAAGAATCCAAAAGGCCAAAGCAAAAGGGAAAGAAAAAGAAAAATAACATAGCAACAACAATGACATCTCAAAAGACGATGAAGAAATTGCCAACTTTGTCAGAAGATTGAACAAGGGAACCAATGACATATATAAAGGTAAGTTTCCATTGATTTGTTTTAATTGTGATGGTATTGGTCATTTTGCTAACAAATGTACCCATAATAAAAATAAGAAGAATGATAAAGATTACTCAAATATCAAACAAACATATAAAGACAAAAGTACCACAAATAAAGCTTTCAAGAAAATCTTATGCACCAAAGAAGACATCTCCTCATCAGATGAAGATGAAGTCAGTGACAGTGAGACAAAAAGAGTTCTATTCATGGAAATAAAATACTTTGATAAAGAAGACACCGAAGAATAATATGAAGAGGCATAAGTTGACTACCGATAAGAATTGTTGTGTGCCATAGAAGTTACAATAAGAGAAAATAATAAAAACAAGAAGCTACAAGCATAACTAGACAAGAAATAAGACAATCAGGAACTAGAACAAATGATCACAAATATGAAGGTTCAAATATAAGAAGATAAAATAATTGAAGAAGCACTCAAAGAACAACTAGAAGAAAGAGATAGGATCATTGGAAATTTGGAAGCAAAGATTGTCACATTAAGAAAGGATCTTCAAAAGAAAAATATGCAGAAAAACTCAAAAGTTTTGGATGATATTATTAGCAGTCAAAAGCCTCATCATGACAAGTCCAGACTTGGATACAATAAGAAATAAAAGGGATCAAGCTCCAAAACAACAGAAGAAGAAATATATCTAAAAATCTATGCAGAAACAATCAAAGGGGATAGGAATACCTACAAAGAAGATTACAGGGACACTCCTCCACCGAGAAGATTCATATTTCAGATTCAACGACTGATAGAAACATATATGCGTTGAGAAGAATAATAATTCATAAGAGTAAATCCTTTCAAAATATCTTCAACTCGTAGGTATCAAACTATCTTTTTTGGTTTATGTTATGCATGAAATAATTTTGGACATAAAGTTGTGAATTGTAGAGCTAACAAAAAGAACATAAACAACTTTGAAAGTCATACACAAAAGGGTTATCCAAGAAGGTCTAGTGAAACACATAGAATAAGTTACAACAAGTTTGAATCATTGAGCACTGAAGTGGAATGCTACAAGTGTAACAACTTTGGACACATGGCCAAAGATTGGAGAATGGCAATCCCTCCTAGAGAACCACAACAAAACAACAACAATCATAGACAGGAATGTCAGAAGAGGACATGGATAAGAAAGCATAATCAATATAGCAATGAAGAATGCACACTCGCTCTACCAAGGCACAATCAAAATTGGAAACAAGAATTGAAAATCTTTGGAAAAGGCACAATCAGAATTGGAAACAAGAATACCAAGGCATAAAATGTTCTACTAGTAGAATATATGAAACATAATATTCTAAGTGTAAGTCAAATGTGTGACCAAGGTCATAAAATTACTTTCGATTCACAGAAGTGCGATATATGAAAAGAAGGTTCAGGAAAATTGATTGCAACAACTGCAAGAAATTCAAGAAACATATATGTACTAAGTGAAATTGGAAATGAAAAGTGTTTTCTAGGAAAGGAAGATGAAGGCTGGCTATAGCACAGAAGAATGGGTTACACACACTTTGAAAACCTTGTCAAAGTCATAAAAAGGAAGCCATTAGAGAAATTCCCCAGATGACGAAACCAACCAACACTTTATGCAAACATTGTCAACATGGAAAGAAAACAAAGACCAACTTCAAATCAAAGGAATAATCAACGAGAAGACCACTGGAAATTGTGCATACTGATCTAGTTGGACCAACTACAACAAAGGGTTTGAAAGGTGAGAAATAATTTATGTTATTAGTTGATGATTATACAAGAATGACTGCAGTTTTCTTTCTCAAGAATAAGCCATGTTGGCATAGGGGCAGACCCAGGGTTCAACACTTCAACAACGCACCAAAAAAACCCTAACTACCGGCCCTTTCGGAAACACCTGTGAAGCAGGAGAAGTCTCACCCAAGGTAGAAGCAGGGGGGGATACAGGACGCAGGTGTCTGTAACCAAGATGGGACACAGATCTGTGATATTAACACTTCGTAGAGTACTCTATTAACACTTAGGAACAACATGCATTAGTTCATTAGTCCCATTAACATCGAAGATCATACCCAAAGATAGATTGGCGCAATAACAATGAGAATATATCCATAACACTTAGCATCATAAGTTGGATATAACATCCATTCATCCTTAACACAAGTCAATCACTAGGAAACATCAGATCTATCTATCATACATAATAACAAAGACATTAAGCATATCAATACATAAATAACATAGCACAAAGGAAACCAAAGACACAAGATATACGTGATTCACCCCAGTGTGGGGCTACGTCCACCAACTGCTTCGTCTTATTTATTATTCTTCAATCTCTTACATTCATATTCTCATGTGCACTAAGACATAGAGCCAAGCTTCGCATCAAACAAGAGATCTGTGCGCTGAGCACCATATCCTCCTTCCCAAAACTAGGTCAAGGCACAAAGCCAACTTCTCTATCAAGCACAGAGCCTTACATACAGATTCTGTTGCACAAAGCAACCTGAAACTACTTTCACTTAGATACCAAGACTTCACTCTTACATTACTTAGCTTGTTACTTCTATCATACATTCTTACTTATTTATACTTTTACAATCCCTTAAAAAAATGCCTAATCATGGGTGAACCCATGGGATGACATACATTAACCCATTACAAAAACCCTAAGAAACCCCTTGCTGGGTCCACATAGTTCACAAAACAAGTGAGATCCGCGATCTCAACTCTGCCTGGGCGCTCCATCTTCGACCAGTCTTTCGAAGTCCAAAAAGTGGTCAAACATAACAAAGGTTTCCTAAAAACTTGGTCAAGGGCCAACATGCCCCCAACACTCACCTATGACTCTTCCCAAGTCACTCAGTTCTGGTCAATGCTGCTTAGAAGGCCTCGAGATTCACTCGAATTTCCTCAACTTGCTGCTTTTCCTAAGCCTCCTGCTCAATGAGATCTTGGATCATTTTCTCTGTAACAAGCCCTTCTAGGTGCTATTCTACTGTCGCAACCACCTGGTCCAATTGTGAGCCCTCTCCCTCAATATTTTCAAACATCGTGCAAGCTTCGTCCTGCACCGGTTGCAGCTTCTGCGTGACTTCCATTACTCTGTCCTGGATGGAAATTATTTTTTGTTGTACCGTACACTGCTCCTGGGACCTCTTCATTCTTTCAATTGCGGTGAGAAGATTCATCTTTGCATGTACTGATAATGCCTGCTGCTGCACCTCTTGTAACTGCGCTTCCAATTTCCTTAGCTCTGGATCGTTTGCGAGGCATTCATATGTCTACGTGCTTCTATCGATAAGTTTTTTTCACTCTGAGGCGATGGATTTGATCCTTCCTACTGCGTTATTGGTGGCTTCCTCTCTCTGGTCGTGCACTTCTTGTGGGGTTCTCGGCGCTGCTTGAGCCTCCAATTCTACTATCCTAGCTTGAAGCTGTTGAATGGTCTCAACGAGCTTCACTACTTGAGCCTCAAGTGACTCCTGGTCCTCCCATGCCAAGCATGGCACATAGAAACATGCTTTATTCATTACCTCTTTGACTACTCCCCGTTCTGTGAGCAACTGCTCCTTTTCTTTATGTAGCTTCCCTTTGTCCTCCTGGATTATCGCTTGAAAATCTTATTTTTCATTTTCATAGGTGGTTACAGAGTACCACGCTACACACAATTGTTCTAAGGCTTCATCCTTCTCTTGTTTCAAGGCTTCTGTAGCCTTCTCCTTCTCTTCTTAGACTTTCTGAAGTCGATCCTTTGTCGCATCTGCAAGTCTTCTCAATTGGGCTAGTTCATCCCCCAATTTCGCAATCTGTGATGAGGAAGGCGTAGTAGGTACTGTGCAGATTAATTGAATAGCTTGTTATATTTCCTTTAGTTCCTTCTCGACTCTTCCATACAGCTCATCATGCTTCACTCCATATCTCTGCAAGATTTCCTTGAAATAATCCTCCATGGCTCCACAAACTAGACTTATATCGTCTTTCGTGAGCATTTCCTCTAACTAGGGCTTACTGGCACGTGTCTTCTTTCTTGATGAAGGTTTATTTGGAGAAACCTTCCTCTTATGTGGTGTTATTGTTTTAGCAAGGGGATATTTCAGCGGTGTAGCTTCACCTTCTCCTTGGTTTTATCCTTCATCCCCTCCTCCCTTTCCATATGATTGATCTTCTCTTCCTCCTCCTCCTGTGAGTGAGCAAGATCCATTTTATTTAGAGGCATTGTCCTCCTCATTGGTCTCTATATTCTAGATGTCTTCCTACTTCTTCTTCTTCTTTGTCCCGCTGGTATGTCCAAAATGATTGACCTGGGTGACCAAGGGGATTCCTATGATGTCAGTGTCGGAGAGTTCTGCATCAACGACATGTGCCTGAAATTCCTTCGACCACTCCTTCATGATCTGCTCCATGTCTTCATCTGTCAGTTTGTAGTACGACTGTAGTTCTTCCTTTCTCTCATCTCTGTGCACAATGATATAGATAAAATGTGGATCTATGCAGAACTTGGCTATCGGTCTGTACTGGTGTAAGGTATGCAATGTCATGCATGGGAATGACTCGATGGAAACCTTCAGTTTTTGATAATATGGATGGAACACGACGTTCAATTTCCATTTCTTTGACATGTCGTTGGTGGAACACAATGTAGAAAACCTAGCGGGAAACGACTCTGATGGTTCAATCTTCGGAAATGTGGCTCCTTCAGAAATTTTCCAGGTGACAAATGCGATCAACACGATCAACCAGCTAAAGTGGAACTTGTATCCCAAATATTGAGCTTCATGACAATCCTTCTCGAGTTCATTGACGAGGTAACTCACCCAATTCATCTACATGCCCTCCACACATTTTCCTTTGAGGTCCACCATGAAGCCGATGACCTGTGTGGGGCAGTTCTTCCTTACGATCTTGCTAGCTATGAGTTGGAAAGCGAGGCACACTACACCATCCTAGATAGAGGATACCTTGTAGCCTTTCTTTCCCTTTTCGACTTCACCGTAAGCCTCCTTGATACGCTATGCCAGGGAGTGGTCTGAAGCCTTCCCTGGATAAAAATATTGAGGGTTAGGTCCCTTCATGCTTAATCCTATAATCTGGTGGATCAGTGCCGGATCCAAAATAATCCTCTGGTCGAGCCACATGTATCCACCATGATAACATGAAAAGAGGAGTTTAACGCAAGCGTTAACCTCCTGGTGGTGGCCAAAATGGGGAATATTCATCACGTTTATCACAGTGGACTGCGCCAGTTCCTTAATCCATGGTTGGGAGACGATGCGAGGCTTCTTCCCAGTTGAATTCGTCAGGTAGCGGTGGGGAACTAACATAGCATAGTTCTTTCTATCACCCAGATTAAAATTGTTGTTCTTAAGTAGTGGGATCTGTCCTAACTGACTCCTAACTACACATATTTCTTTTGGGATGTACGCGATGATCGTAGTGTACTCATAGTCTCGTGGGATGTTTTCACAGTTAACTACGCCATCCGAAGGTGGGGTATATTCTGGTAATATCAATGAGATCTGCTTCACATTAGCCAGATCGCCGTGATCCTTACTTCGTTGCTCAGTCGCAGGTTAACACATACATAATGTCATCCAGTTGAAGGGGAATCCTGTAGTTCCCTGGTTGATGATGCTTGTACTCCTTAAGATAACAGTTTATCATCCATTAACTTGTTGAGGAATTCCTTGACTAACTTCTCTAATGCACTAGGTTTGCCTGACATTCTCACTGTTAAACAAACAAGTCGGGGTAGGCGAACATATAGTGGGGTAGACAAACAAACAATGGCATCTAGTTTTTGATAACACAACTCGACACAGAATCAATTATTTGTTAGCTCAGTTAATCACGAGTGGAAAAAAGTGGTCCCGACGTAATGTTCGACGGGTTAAATAAGTGGGTCCTCGTAACAGATCCTTCCAATGGGCAGGAATGCTTCCATAAATGAGAATCTGTCCATTATGGCACGGTCTCAATGTCCCAAAAGTAATCCATCCACCCATAAATTCATTTCCTAGCCATTCCAGAGCATCGTTCTAATAGTCGGGGTGCCTCCAATGGTAATATAGCTTCACCGGGGCGAAGTCCCATTCTGCGCGGTCCTGTTGTTCCAACGAGGTTCAAATCCTGCAAACCTACCTCCTGCGAGGTTTTAGTCTGTGAAGTCTTCCATATGTTCTCTGTAACTTCCTGTAGCTTTTCCAACTTGGATTTCTTCTTACTGAGCTTCCTTGCCTTCTTTCCTGTGATTCAAGTCTCTCTAAATGTTTCTGGAATCCTCTTTCCATTCTTGTTCTTATCTTATCCTAGCGCAGTGACTTCACACAGCTGCTATGCTCTTAAAGGGTTTGAAGTTAATATCCCTTCTCTTACTACTTCCTAGGTGGATATACTTCTGTCTTGCATGGATAGGTCCTTCAAACCTTCCTGCATTCTTTCAACCTTGCTAGCTAATTCTCTTGCCTTCTGTTGCTTTGACTTATCCTCTCGTTCTTCTATTAGTCGTTCTATTTTTCTAGCTATGGAATCCCTTAGTTCTTGCCTTTTCTTTTCTGTAGCTTCTTCCTCTCCTTTCCTTCTGATTTGATCCTTCTCAATCCAAGTCTTACCTAACAAAAGTGGGAAAGGGGCGTTGTTCTCAACAAACTTAATGACTTCAAATTCTTCCTCAGTCGATATTCCATGCACAATAATAGGTATATTAGTAATTCTTCCACATAGGGTTATCATCTTTCCTTTAAACAAGCCTATTCTTCTCAATGAAGGTACCACAGTAAGCTTTCCCAAAATTTCCCAAGTTTCTTTCGTCATAATATTTACTCGTGTTTCTTCATCCAAGATACAATCTATGTCGAAGTCTTCTATTCTTGTACTTATGCGTTTTTTTACTTTCAGGATCTCTGGTAAACTGACATCTTTGTGATCATTCATTGTTTCTTTCAACCGTAATAACATAGTCTGAGCTTTCTCTGATTCTTTCTCTTTGTGATTATCTAACATTCTCTTAGTCTCTTGACTTCCTTCATAGTTTTCTTGTCTCATGTTCATTCGCTCAACTTTAGCAATAATATTTGGACAATCCTCAACCTCATGACCAACAATTTTACAACAAAGACAAATAGGACATGTACCAGGGCATTCCTTAACAAGATGTCCCAGTATTTTGTAGTTATAACATAATGTCAATCCTCTCTTTCTTTTAAATGTTCCCCAACCTCTTCCGTACTGCGCACTAGGATCACAATGCTGGACCTGCAATCTGCAAAAATTCTTTCTAGGTTCCTTCATCCAATTATTAGTCCAAAAACTCTTTCTATGCATAGGAATACCATATCTTTCTTCATTTCTATTATTTTTACTTAGATCAAATATTTCTTCCAATTGCGCCCTAGCTTTCAGACTAGGACATAATCTACTAAACATGCCTAAATTCATGCTTTCGAAACAAAAATTTCCACTTATCTTACTCTTATCAAAGCACAAAGATTTACGTATTTTAAGATATTACCTCTTTTATTCAGATCACATTTCTTTCTTAGCACAAATCTTTGCAAGTCAAGTAGGGTACTGCGCACTTCAACAACAGATCTACGCACATAGCTTCTCTTTTCTTTAGTTAAGTTCCCAACAATCACAGTTTCAGGTCCCGACAACAGAACCATTTTTTGGCATAGGGGCAGACCCAGGGTTCAACGCACCAACAAAACCCTAACTACCGGCCCTTTCGGAAACACCTGCGAAGCAGGCGAAGTCTCACCCAAGGTAGAAGCAGGGGAGGTTACAGGACGCAGGTGTCTGTAACCAATATGGGACACAAATCTGTGATAATAACACTTCGCAGAGTACTCTATTAACACTTAGGAACAACATACATTAGTTCATTAGTCATATTAACATCGCAGATCATACCCAAAGATATATTGGTGCAGTAACAATGAAAATATATCCATATCACTTAACATCATAAGTTGGATCTAACATCCATTCATCCTTAACACAAGTAAAGCACTAAGCAACATCAGATCTATCTATCATACATAATAACAAAGGCAATAAGAATATCAATACATAAATAGAATAGCATAAAGAAAACCAAAGACATAAGATATACGTGGTTCACCCCAGTGTGGGGATACGTCCACCAACTACTTCGTCTTATTTATTGTTCTTCAATATCTTACATTCATCTGCTCCTGTGCACTAAGCCACAGAGCCAAGATTTGCATCGGAGAGGAGATCTATGCACTGAGAGCTAGATCCTCCTTCCCAAAACTAGGTCAAGGAACAAAGCCAACTTCTCTATCGAGCACAAAGCCTTACATACACATTCTGTTGCACAAAGCAACCCGAAACTACTTTCACTTAGCTACCAAGACTTCACTCTTACATCGCTTAGCTTGCTACTTCTATCATACATTCTTACTTATTTATACTTTTACAATCCCTTACAAAAAGGCCTAATCATGGGTGAACCCATGGGATGACATCCCTTAACCCATTAAAAAAACCCTAAGAAACCCCTTGTTGGGTACACATAGTCCAAAAAACAAGTGAGATCTGTAATCTCAGCTCTGCCTAGGAACTTCATCTTCGACCAACCTGTTGAAGTCCAAAAAGTGGTCAAACCTGACCAAGGTTTCCTCAAAACTTGGTCGAGGGCCAACAAGTCAGAAGCTTTTGAAAAATTCAAGGTCTACAAGGAAATGGTTGAAAATGAAATGGATTCAAAAATCAATTGTTTGAGATCTGATAATGGAGGAGAGTTCACTTCAAAGTAATTTATAGACTACTGCAACAAACATGGAATAAAAAGGCAATTCTTCGTTGTTAGGACACCTCAACAGAATGGAGTTTTTGAAAGAAAGAACACGACAATACATGAAATGGATCGAACAATGCTAATGGATTCCAAATTGATAGATATATTTTGGACACATGTAGTGCACACAACAATTCACATTCAAAACATAGTAATTCTCATAAACAACATTGACAAACCTCCCTACGAGCTATGGAAAGGAAGACCAACAAATGTGAAGCACTTCAGAGTATTTGGAAGCAAATTCTACATCAAAAGAGAAGATGGAAGAATGAGAAAGTTCGAGTCTCGTGTGGAAAAAGGAGTACTTGTTGGTTACTCAAGTAAAAGGAAAGCATACAAATGTTACAATCTAAGGTTGAACAAAGTTGTGGAAAGCATCAATGTAACAATTGATGAAACTGGTGGACGAGAATTAAAGGAAGAAGAAAATGAATCAATGGAAATTTTTTACGAAGAAGAAGTATAAGATGAAGAAGTTTAAGGGGAAGATGAAGAGGATCAGAAAGAAGTAGAAGAGAAATCTCAACAAGTGCCTCCAAAGACACCTAAAAAACAAGTACATAAGAATCATCCTTTAGATCAGATTATCAAAAACAAAGATGCAGGAGTTGACACTAGAAGAAGAATTTGTTCACTAGAACAAATACACCTAGAACTCTCATCTATGATTGAATCAAATAGTTTTGAAGAGGCCAACAAGGATGAATTTTGGAATAAGGCCATGGATGAAGAATTTGATCAAATAGAGAAGAATGACACTTGGGAATTAGTTCCAATACCAAAGAATAAGAATTGGATTGGCACAAAGTGGGTATTCAGAAATAAATTGAATGGAGATGGACATGTTACAAGCAACAAAGCTAGATTGGTATGTAAAGGATACACACATGTTGAAGGAATCATCTTTGAAGAGACATTTGCCCCAGTTGCCATAATGGAAGGAATCCAATTTCTTTTAGATTATGCATGCTCCAATAATATTAAAGTGTATCAGATGGATGTGAAATCAACTTTTCTGAATGTGGAACTTGAAGAAGAAGTCTACATCGAACAACCAAAATGATTTCAATTGTCAGAGAACGCAAATTACGTGTGCAAATTGAAGAAGGCCTTGTATGGTCTAAAATAGGGTCTTCGAGCATGGTACTCTAGACTGGATAAATATCTACAACAGGAAGGGTTCAGAAAAGGAAGTGAAGACAACAAACTCTACATCAAGGTAACTCAAGGTAGTATTTTATTAATTGAAATTTATGTTGATGATATTGTTTTTGGAAGTACTAATGACAGGTTAAGCTAGAAATTTTCAAAGGATATGCATAATGAATTTGAAATTTCATTACTTGGAGAACTATCCTTCTTTCTGGGTCTTCAGATATGTCAAAGCAACCAAGAAATTTTTATTTCTCAAACTAAGTATATCAGAGAAATGCCAAAGAGGTTCGGAATGGAAGAATGAAAACTAGTTACCACGCCTATGAAAACCAGTTTCAGGTTGAGCAAATATGATGATTCAAAGTCTACAGACTAGAGGCAATATAGGTCAATGATTGGTAGTTTACTATATGTGAAAACATCCATACCATATGTAATGTAGGAAGTTGGACATGTGGCATGATTTCAAGCAGCACTAAAGGAATTACATGTATTAGCATTAAAGAGTATTTTCAGATATCTCAAAGGAACAAAAGAGTTTGGATTATGGTATCCAAAATGAAAGGATATATCACTTATTGCCTACACAAATGTAGATTTGGCAGGTTGTATTGATGACCGACGAAACACCAGTGGAACATCGTTCTACTTGGGTGAGTGTTTAGTATCATGGATAAGCAAGAAAAAATCATCAATATCCTTATCTACAACTGAAGCATAGTATATTGCAACAACAACATGTTTTACACAGGTTATATGGATGAAACAAA
>ML782712.1:1322560-1340128 GCA_009831015.1 Picea engelmannii
GGTTAGAGAGTTATGGCCATGTGAAGTTGGAGAACCCTCATGAGTCATCTAGAAGCCCCAAAAGGTCAAAGTAGTCAAAGTGTTTGCAAAGAATAAATTATTTAAATAATAAAGTGAAGTGATGAGTGTACTATAAGTTAAAGAGGATGCAAAATAAATTATTTAAATAATAAAGTTAATGGAGAACTTACTAATTATGGAAAGTGGTTAAGTTAAGTGGACAAGTGGTTATAAGTGGGTTAACCCTAAAATAAGGAAAGTGGGTTAAGATGATTAGAAGGTAACCCCTTGAGGAAGGTACATAAACGTATAAATAAGAGGCAAGGGTATCTCATTCAAATGGCACTTCAATGTCATTGAATATATGTTTTGTGAAAGGTTATTTGGGAAGGTATTGAATATCTATTTTTGTGAAAGTTTATTTGGATAGGTATTATTGATAGAGAAAAATTGTGGCAGAAAAAGTGCAGCAGGAAATGTGCGGCAGAAAAAGTGCGGGAGGAAAAGTGCGGGAGGAAAAGTGCGGCAGAAAAAGTGTGGGAGAAAAAGTGTGGAAGAAAAAGTGCAGCAAGAAAAGTGCGGAAGAAAAAGTGTGACAGGAAAAGTGCGGTAGAAAAAATGCAGTGGGAAAAGTGCGGTAGAAAAATTGTGGCAGGAAAACCGTGGAAGAAAAAGTGTGGTAGAAAAAGTGCAGCAGAAAAATCACAGTAGGAAAAGTGTGACAGAAAAACCGCAGCAGAAAAAAGTGCGACAGAAAAATCGCGGCAGTGGATTCATGGCAGCAAAATCATGGCAACAGAACACTACAAGAAAAAAAAAAGGTATGGTTCTCATATGCGTAGTGTTGAATTTATGAATCAAGTTGAGGGTTTTCCTTGTAAATATGTTGGATGCCCTCTTGGGAGTTTATGGCTTGTTGTAGATTTGATTTGAAGAAGATCTATTGAAGTTTAGTATTAGTTCAGGTTTGAGGGATTTTGTTTGAGGTGTGTTGTTGAAGTTATTGGTACATATAGAGGTTATATAATAGTGAGGTTCTAGCACATGGTTTGAGGTACAAACTTATGGTATAGTGTTTGAGGTATATGTGATCATATCATATTGGTTGATGAGTATACAATGATAGGTTTCCCAGTGACATATTCAGTTTCTACATTTAAGGTATATGTGATCAAATCAGATTTGTTGATGAGTATATAGTGACATGTTTCTCAGTGACACATTCAGTTTCTTCATTTGGCAATTATATTTCAGGGCGGTTGGACGGGGCAAGGACAAGTGGTTGTAGCCACCTTCCAGTTGTAGTCAAAGAACATAGGGGGTTGTAGCCTCCTTCTAGTTGTAGCCAGAGAATTGGGGAGTTGGAGCTTCCCTCAGGTTGTAGCCTAAGAAACTAGGGGGTTGGAGCCTCCTTCCAGCTGCAGCTGGAAAACAAAGGAAGTTGGTGCTTCCAATGAATGCAATTATTAAAGACATATAAGAAAAATAATTCCACGTAAAACACTCATGTACTGTGTATGATTTCTCATTTTATTGTTTATTTACTCTGCAACTATTGGATGATAATGATACATTGATATAACACTTGCATTTTATGCTGAAACATGATTAAATTTCGCTATTACTAATTCACCCCCCCTCTCAGTAATCCGACAATAATAATTACTGTTAGAACATTCACAACATAAAACATTTCATCAATTATAATATAGGTTTCTCTTTATCCCAATTTATGAAGGACACAATGCACCAAATCGAAAAATGATTCCTTATATGCATTACTCTCTAAAACAATTTTCCAACGGTTGTACCCATGCCTCAATTTGAGTTCTGAACGAACAATTAATGCTACAATTTCCACTCTTTTACTATTACATAATTATGTTTATTAATTTCTAGAAAATTTTACTACCCAAATAAAAATTCTAGGCAAATAGGGCTCTTTTTCTCCTCAACACTTTTCTAGTGAATATTTTTTTTCTCAAATCTGAGCTTCGAGATGAAAGTTGTGGTCTGGAGAAGTTTTGACTATTTTACTCAATTTACCCTTGTCTGCTATATGTGTCTTATTTTTCTTCCTGCACATTTTTACATAGCCAGATCCTAAATATGGCTCCATGGTTGTTTTCTATGGTCCATAATATTTCCATATACCGCTCCTATGCCCCAAACATACCTCTAAGAAATGAGTTATGCCCTCTCAAAATAATCTGGCACTGAAATTTTACCCTTGCTCTTTTGGCTTTAACTTTATCATACGAGCTCTGTTATGCAAACATATTAGCTCGTTGAAAATCTCTCCTCAAGATATTTTATTTAAGCCACAAAGAATATTTGTGGTTCCTATGACACTTATAGTTTCAAACAACAGAACTCCTCAAAATGCTGTTTAGGCCCTCAAAATTTCCCTGCAAGTTAATGTCCTTCAAAAATATGAAAAATTCAGAAAATTTCATATAAAATTGACTGTTTTATTGTTATAACAACCCTTTAAACCTGAGTCATTGATATTTAATCGGGTGTAATATGAGTCATTGATTTGAGATCCATTAGTGATACAAAATCCACACTTTCCTTTAGACGCGTGCAACATTTTGTCCAAAATGTCGACTTGACCATCGACCATCGATCCATTCCCTTGACAATCGATTCACAACACAACATTAAACCAACTGACCCAACCATTGGCTATCAACCGTTGATGATTTTAATTGGTGAATGAAACTCCTCACCAATTCAGTTGACGCCCAACCATCGCCCCATCGACAATCGATCATTTCTCTTGGCAACCACTTGTAACATTTTGTTAAACCGCCCGACTCAATTGTCAGCCCACTTCTATGCTAACGTGGCATGACATGTGGATGATGACATGATATGAAGCATCATCCCGATGTGTTAACTTTTTTGATGTGGCATAAAATGTGGATTATTATTTGGCATGGCATGTGGATTTTGATGTGGCATGACACGTAATCACCCACTTTCCTTCATCGACCATCGATGTTTCTCTTGGACGACCTAAACACCTTGTTGATTCTCTCGACGCCCGACCATCGACGAATTCTATTGCTTGATTGAAACACTTCACTAAATTGTATGACGCCCAACCATTGACCATCGATGATCAAATAATTATTTTGGATGAACCCGACTCTTCGAAAAATGCGTTGATTTGACCATCAACCATCGACGAATTCTGTTGGTGAACTTCAACACTTATCGATTTTTCATAAAATCTATGTGAATCCGGGCCTTCGATATCTCACTCAAGATGATCTTAACCATCGATCGACTCTGATTCCAAAATGAATGAAACTAATCTATACCATCGATCTACTTCAACTTCCCAACTACCGAAATTGAATATCAGCCGTTGATTTGCTCAACCTCTCAAATGGCCAAAACCTTATGGATTTTTAAATTTATCATGACGAATATGATCCACCGATCTCGAGATCAAAAGTGATCTCGACCGTCGATTCCTTGAACTTTGTTCAATGCTACAACAACCATTAGAACAAAAATTTTGACCCTTCTAGGTCGACTTCGAATCTGCAACCTGTAGATTTATACTCGAGGTCATCTCTTTGACTGCTTTGAGGCAATTAAACTTGAAGTTTTCCCATGAACTTGGGTGTTTCACTCCAACTTCTCTGTTTTCCCCCAAATTCACATAGATTGAAGTATGCAAGATCAAATTACTCTTCGTACTCATTCTTGTCCCATACAATCTTGATGTTTGAACCATAGGCTTTGATACCACAATGTAACATCCCACAGCCCAATTGAGGAACATTACATTGCAAAATACTCTTAAAATTAATTTTTTTACAGCTAATTCAATTTCTTGTAGCTTCCAGTTATGATTTACATACATATTTAACTATTGTCTATTACCATAAAGTAGATGCATATACAACATGCTAAAATAGACATGAAATGAAGCTAATAAACCAACATAACAACATATAAATTCTTCTCAAATACATAGAGTTCATGCACAACAATTTAACTCATAAATACAAGACATAAAACATATAAAACACTTATCTTTCAAATTAGTTGTGAAACTAGCTACCTGGGATGGATGTTCCACCCAACCATAGACCCAATGTTCCAAATTTCAACAACAGGTCACTCTCGAGATGAGGCTAGTAATCCACAAAAGAGGGTGGTCTCTCACTGTCCACTCACAACTTAGAAATCCCATAGCCCATTGATATTCTCCTTCAACTATCCTGATTTTCCACTAGCTCTCTTCCTCTTGACCTGTCCAACCCAAGGAATGTACTCCTTCACTGATCTCAATCCCTCAGGCATCCCATTCATTTATCAAGGTATCTTTGGCACAGGTAACCAGGAAACTCTTATATGGGAACTCAAGGGAGCTTGCTACTAGGAAAAAAATACCAGCAAACAACAACAAACACTTGTTGTTACATTGCAACTCACATAGGAGTTCACTCTTGAGGCTTGAAAACCTGGTTCTTCAGTGCTCAACTCTAGTTATGCTCCAAATTCACTCCAAAATTCTCTAGAATTCTCCCTCCGTGGATTCTACAACTCCAAGATCTCTTTCATGCTCTCTACTTGCTGCTCATGCACAAAAACTAAATGTGTAAAATTGTTGTAGCTTCCCATATGAATTTCTCTCCTTTGGCTTACTTTCTTGACTCACACACTTCCCCAAGATGATTGTACTCAGTCCCCATGCTCCCAATAACTATGGGATATGACTTCTCACACCCACCCTCTTACATGTATTCAATGATTCGCTTTGGGAACACTCAATCATAAATTAGAAGGTCCATATGCCAATAAAAAATTTAGGAAAATGGATTGAATTAATATACATGGGTAATTCCCCCTTGGACCTCTCTTGGCCATTCTCTTAGACCCTCCCCTCTCTTGTGGATTAATTCATCCCCCCATCTCTATCCATGTACCCTTAGCAACTAGCATCACAATTTTATTATTAAAACATAGAAATAAAATTCACATATTACATTGATTGGTCGTAGCCACAAATGATATCTACATTAAGAATTAATTAAATTGGGAACATTACAGACAATCGATCCTAGAAGAAAATGAAATGAAGAAATAGTTATAACAACTATTGGAGTAGGGATTAATTTGAGTAAACAACTTAGCTTGTCGATCACCTATCATCAGAGTACCCAAGAAGGATGGGACTTGGATAATTTTTGTCAAATACAAATATTTGAATAAGATCACCCTCAAGAATAAATATCGTCTAACTAGGATTGATGACTTGCTAGATCGGTTGTAGTATTCCAATTACTTCACCAAGTTGGATCAAAAAATCGGGATACAAGGTATGTGTTAAATAAGAAGACACCTGTAATATTGTCTTCAAGACAAGGAGAGGTGTATATAAATGGATGGTAATGTATTTTGGTTTATGCAATGCACCAACTACATTTATGTATTTTATGAATGATGTATTGCATCCCTTTTTAGATTCATTTGTAATAGTGTACTTAGATGATATATTGGTTTATGGATCTACCTGGGAAGAGGATATCTCACATCTCATGAAGGTGTTAGAGACTTTAAAAATTCATCAAGTGCTATAAAATATTAATAAATGTGTTTTTTCTTAGTAGTCATTGGTGTATTTAGGGTACATGATTGGTGGAGGGGAACTCAAGATAGATCTCGTCAAGATGGAGGCCATCTTTAAATGGCCAACTCCTAAACATTTATTTGAACTTATGAGGTTTCCTAGGTTAGAATAGTACTTGAAGAAGTTTATAGAATCCTTTTCATCTATGGCCATGCCACTCCATGCCATAAGAACCAGTGGTAAGAGTTTTCATTGGGGAAAGAATTAGCAGAAATATTTTGATGTGTTGAAATGAAAGTTCAGTATGTTGGAATACTGAGAGGGGGGGTGAATCAGTATGAGCACAATTAGTAATTTTAATCACAATATAAAACCTCCAATAATATCACAAGGATTCAAAACATCATAATTCAATGTATAGACATCACATAAACACAGTACACCAGAAGTTTACGTGGAAACCCAATGTGGGAGAAAATCACATAATGTTTTTCTTATTTGTCAAAGAGTACATTCATTGGAAGCACCGACTTCCTATTTATCCAACTAAAACTAGAAGGAGGCTCCAACCCCCTGTTTACAAGCTGCAGCCTGAAGGAATATCCAACTCCCTAACTTTTTGGATCCAATCGAAAGGAGGATACAACCCCCTTTCCTTACCCCGTCCAACTGCCTTAAAATATAAATGTAGACAAATATGTTACTACCACATCAACCTGTCACTGTCCCTATAACTGGACTGATATACCATCACTGTCACTGTCAAGTTGTCACCACAACCTATCACAAAAAACCCTGATATTATATCTGACCTGGTGTATGTGATCACATACCTACATACCTTCCTCAAATTTAACAACAAGAGAATACCATCTTCATCAACATTTACCTCAATCTCACGGGACTAGTTTTGGATTAGTCACAAACCATAAATTTCAACAAGAATAACTTTGTACATGTAATGAATAAAGGTCAGAAATGTGTACCCAACCTTATTTAGTATGTATTMTTAAATTCCTCCAMTTTTCACTCCTTGAATCATTCCTTAAAAGGAGTTATAGAGAAAATGGTAGATCTTGTTGAATTCTGGCTTATTCTAGAGATCATACTTTTATGACACACCACATGCTCAATATTTGATACATTATTATGAAAATATCACAAAAMAATCTTAGGCCTRTAAATTTTCCATTGCAATTGGTCTCRCATCAGTTTGATTCTCTATGAAGAAGTTATTATTGTTTTACCTAGAACACCTTTTTAAAACTAGTTTAAGGACTAGTCAAAATCCCTATCTTCCACAATGTGTATATCCAAAAGTAAAACGACCCAGAAGATGAAATTTATACGAAAAGTACCTTGTTATGTCTTCTCAATGTCCTACGATTTTCACTATCTGAATCATTCTATAAAAATTTTTATAGTAAAAATGGTAAGATGACCTGTAAATAACATAGAAAAACTTCATCCTCCCTTGGATTTTCAATCTTCTTTACTTCACCTGGACTTCTTTGCCTCCAATATGTATTCTCAGAAGTGAATACACAGAAGTGATTTGCAATGGACTCTTCTATGTGTTATAAAAAGAAATTTCTTAATGACATGCAACTTCCATGCAACTCATGATAGCATGCAACTGACACACAACTCACATGCATCTTGTTTTCTTCTGTTTACACTTTAATTATCCCTGCAACAATCAATTATTCCTGAAATAATTAATCATCCCTCCAATAATTAATTGTCTTTTTTTTACTGCCACTTTACTTCGACATGACATAATTAATTATTCCTCCAATAATTAATTATCTTCTATTTACTGCCACTTTACTTCAACATGCAACTTTTCTCAAGGGTTGATATCAATGACAACCAATCTCAATAATTAATTATCCCTGTAATAATTAATAAATATTTTTCAAAAATTAATTAATCTTTCAACAATCTCATGTTGCAACCACTTTGAATGGTCAAGATTCTTGATGACCTTCTAGAGGCTTCTAAAATATTCTTGAGGGTCCTCCAATTTCACAGAGCCATATCTCCTCAACCGCGAGGAACTATGTGGTGTACCATATATCACCGAAAATGGCATGATGCACACTATCCATCTATGATAATATTAACTGAAAGTATACTGACCTTCATGCCTTTATTCCACCATCAACAACACATGCCTCTACCAAGCATGTACCGAAGTCACCAACATACCATCACAAGATATGTTCCTGTACCGTACCATGCACCAACCTATACCATGAATCAACCATGCACATCAACACCTGTACCATACCATGCCATAATATATACTAAACAATTAATACCAATGGTGTACCTCTACCAAGTACCATCATCACCAAATACATGTGCTACCATATACCAAGTGTATGGCTTAACAATGTGTCAATATCAATGGTAGACCTCTAACATGAAAACCAACTTTCCAATGATCTCGTCCACATATCTAGGGATTCTAGACTTCTTCAAGGGTTGACATCAATATATAAGATCACTCTCCAAGTGTTGACATCAACAACAACCAACTGTCCAACAATCTCCCCCTTTGGCATTGATGGCAACACCAACATTAATGGAAACACTTAGACATGGAAACACCATGCTCATGCTCCCCTTGTGACCATCACTCCTCATAAATGTTTCTATCTCTTCCCCTTTGACATCAATGGAAAAGGGTATCTTCCTTGGGGATTCTCCCCCTGTATTCATGCCTCTTTTCTTTTCTCCCCCTTTGACATCCTGGGAAAAGGGTAACTCTCTGTGTGGGGATGCTCCCCCTATTTGAGATTTCCTTGGGGGTACTCTCCCTATATTCACTCTTCAGATCTCTTCTTTTTCTATTTCTCTCTCCTTGACTTCTCTACAAAATGTTGTGTATATTAAATGTAAGACTTCCTGTACCTGCTTCCTTTTGGATTTTTTTATCCATTGGTGCTTCCTCTTGTAAATCACTGACATATATAAAGAATTCAAATTTTGAGCATTCAAATATTTAAAAAAAACATCCATCTGTCTCTGAACTCATGCTCTCATCCACTGAAATATATCTATCCAATCTTGCCAAGTGTCATACAAATACATCCTTGTCCATGTGACCCATCTGCAACTTCAATATTCTAAAGACTTCTTTGAATCTGTTGCAACTGATCATCACATACTTGCATCTAAAACTGAAACAACTATGCCCACTAGTCTACTCAACTACAAATCAAACTCTACAAATTTGCAATGAATATATTCCTTCCTGTATATGTCCTTTATGAATCTTTGCATTAAAAGGTGTACCAAGTATATTCTTTGTGTCAATCAATTGATATTATGCATACCTACATGGAGATGTGTTCTGAAACCTGTTCCTTAACCAACCAATCTGTCATAGGACATCATATACCTCTATCATCAAACCACTCTGAATCAAACCTCTGTAACACCACTTTGAAACACTTCATGTTGTCTGAAGGATAGATATTTGAACTATAATAGATTTTGCATAGACTCCTCCCATTCAATATTCATATTACCTGAGATTCTCCAAGATGGATGGCTTAGAACAATGGAGGAATCCACCCTAATGCAGAGTAGTCTTCTTCTTCATCTACAGATCCATCATCTTCCTGAATTTTAACACTTTCTTCCTGGATTCTAACATCTTCCCTTTTGCATGTGGATTCATCATGATCTTGTACTACTATGTATCGTGAGAGTGCAATTTTTGGGATGCTTTCTTCCTTTACCTGCTCTGCATTATGATCTTGCACTGTTGCAGATTTTGACAATATGATCCTTGAGACTTGTTCTTCTTTCACTTGATTTTATAGTCTTCCTTGTACTATTTCAAATCTTGCGATCTCTAGGACCCGTTCTTCATTCATTTTCTCTTATTGTCTTTATTTTCTTTTCCAAACCTTCTTATACCTATTATCAATGTTTTCTTTCATGGATGGCTCTATCCCACTTTTTCAATTTCAAGCTATGTGACCATAATTGTGGCATTTGTAACATTAAATATTGCAAGAAGCCACATAAGCACTACTTTCTTGAGCATTTCTTCCATATGATCTGTAGTATACAAATTTATGTCCAAAGTTAGTACAATAATAACAGTAACCATGAAAGACACTTTGATACCCAGGAGTAGATGATCCTCTCTGTGATGTAGTTCTTCTGAATTCATGCCTTCATTGATCACGATCATAGTTGAATCTTCTTTTTTGTATGAAAGTAGATGGTCTTCTTGAAAATGTATCCTTCCTATTGGAATCTGCTGACCATGATTCCTTCCTTTAAGTACTTCTATGTAACTCTTAATCTTTTCTTCATTCTTCCTTTCTGGTAACCTGTGACATTTCTCTTCAACTTTATTTGTTGATGATGTGGATGCTTCTTCAACGTTTTTACTGATCTTGACAACTTTTACTCTCAACATGACAACTTCTTCTTCAAGATTCTCAACCTCTTCTTCTTTATTCATCATATGATTCTTTATGAATTCTTCCATTCTCTTTGCCTCTTCAAGTTGGATCTTCAAGGATATGATTGATTATTCAAGTTTTCTTTATTTTCGACTAGATTATTCTTCATGATTCTTTTCCTTTTCAATCTCAGGATTGTATTCTATTTCATTGGGATTTTCTGTCTCATCACTTCCAATCTTCAAGTAAGGGCATTAAATTTAAATATGTCTTACTTCTTCACAATTAAAGAAAAAATACTCACCTCTGTTGACTTCTTCACCATCGGAGTTGTCACTTGCTTCATTTTATTTTGTTCCTTTCCTTGCATAAAGATCTTGTAGGTTGTCC
Organism: Picea engelmannii; assembly: GCA_009831015.1. NCBI lineage: Eukaryota > Viridiplantae > Streptophyta > Pinopsida > Pinales > Pinaceae > Picea > Picea engelmannii. The sequence continues at coordinate 1,332,974 of ML782712.1, forward strand.
CAAATCTCTTTGGTTGATGCATACTGTCCCACTTTGGTTTTTACTAAATCAGGTAATCCTTCCATGATAAAATTTATTGATATTTTGTTGTTCCTTTTCATTTCCTTCTTGGATGTAGTCTTTGGAGGCTTCTTTGTAGTTGTGTACCTTGTCACAAATGATCACCAAATATCACATCCCCATTCCTGCAAAAATGATTTCATTCTGTTGCTCCATATTTCATATTTCAAACCATTTTGACCATTGAACTGTGGTACTTCCATCTTATACATATGAGTGCTTTCCATGATCTACCTTCCAGTGGTTAAACTGTTTCCTAAAGGACCTTGATCTGATACCAATTGTTGGAATACTAAGAGGGGGGTGAATCAGTATGAGCACAATTAGTACTTTTAATCACAATATAAAACCTCCAATGATATCATGAGAATTCAAAAGATCATAATTCAATGCATAGAAATCACATAAACACAATACACCAGAATTTTACATGGAAACCTAATGCGGGAGAAAACCACATAATGATTTTCTTATTTGTCAAAGAGTACATTAATTGAAAGCACCAAGTTTCTATTTATCTAGCTACAACTGGAAGGAGGCTCCAACCCCCTGTTTATAGGAAGCAACCTGAAGGAAGCTCCAGCTCCCTAATTTTCCTGCTCCAACCAGAAGGAGGACAAAACCCCCTTTCCTTGCCCCATCCAACCACCCTGAAATATAAATGTACATAAATCTATCACTACCACATCAACCTGTCCCTATCCCTGTCACTAGAATGATATACCATCACTGCCATTGTCAAGATTTCACTAAAAAATCTCACTATCAACCTGTCACAACAACGTCTGATATTGTATCTGACCTGGTGTATGTGATCACAAACTTGCATACCTTCATCAACTTCAATAACAAGATAATAACATCTTCATCAACCTTTACCTCAGTCTCACGAGACTAGTTTTGGATTAGTCACAAACCCTAACTTTCAACAAGAATAACTTTGTACTTGTAATGAATAAAGGTTGGAAACGTGTACCTAACCTTCTTCAATATATATTCTGAAATTCCTCCAATTTTCACTCCTTGAATCATTCCTTAAAAGGAGTTATAGAGAAAATGGCAGACCTTGTTGAATTTTGTCCTATTCTAGAGAGAGAACTTTTAAAACATGCCACGTGCTCAATATTTGATATCTTATTCTAAAAATATCACAAAACAAACTACGGGCTGTAATATTTCCATTTCAATTGGTATCACATCATTTTGATTCTCTATGAAGAATTTATGACAATTTTACACATAACACCTGTTTAAAACTAGTTTAAGGACTAGTCAAAATCCCTATCTCACACAGAGTGTATCTCCAAAAGTAAAACGACCCAGAAGCTTAAATTTATATCATAGGTACCTTGTTCTGTCTTCTCAATAACCTCCAATTTAATCTATCTGAATCGTTCTAGAAAAAAAATTATAGTAAAAATGATAAGATGACCTGTAAATAACATACCTTAGAAAAACTTCATCTCCCCTTGGATTTTCAGCCTTCTTTACTTCAACTGGACTTCTTTGCCTTCAACCTGTATTCTCATAAGTGAATAAACATAAGTGATTTGCAATGGACTCTTCTCTGTGTTATAAAGAGAAATTTATTAATGACATGCAACTTCCATGATACTCATGATAACATGCAACTCACATGCAACTCACATGCATCATGTTATCTTCTATTTACACTTTAATTATCCCTCCAATAGTTAATTATCTTCTGTTTACTGCCACTTTACTTCGACATGCAACTTTTCTCAAGGGTTGACATCAATGACAACCATTTTCAATAATTAATTATCCCTGTAATAATTAATTAATCTTTTAAAAAAATTAATTAATCTTTCAACAATCTCTTGTTGCAACCACTTTGAATGGTCAAGCTTCTTGATGACCTTCTAGAGGCTTCTAGAATATTATTGAGGGTCCTCCAACTTCATAGAGCCATATCTCCTCAACCATGAGGAACTATGTGGCGTACTATATATCATCGGAAATAACATGATGTGTACTATCCATCTATAATAGTCTTACTTGCAAGTATACTAACCTTCATGTATTTATTCCACCATCACGAACACATGCTTCTACCAAGCATGTACCTAAGTCACCAACATACCATAACAAGATATGTGCATGTACCATACCATGTACCAACCTTTACCATACATCAACTATGCACATCAACACTTGTACCATACCATGTTCCAACCATGCACATCAACCATGTACATACGATATGATAAACAAGTAATACCAATGGTGTACCTCAACCAAGTACCATCATCACCAAGATATGTATCCTATCCATGTGCTACCATATACCAAGTGTATACCTTAAAAATGTATCAATATCAATGGTATACCTCTAACATGACAACCAACTGTCCAACGATATCGTCCATATATCTAGGGCTTCCATACTTCTCCAAGGGTTGAAATCAATCTCTAAGTGTTATAGAAAGATTTGCCTCACCCTATGCAATCTTGCACAAAGGGCCTTTTTCCATTTCCCTATGCAGACTTATCATCCCTGTTTGTAAAATCCAGAGCTAAAAATACATATTTTTCCACATGTACGCACCTTCCCTACTATACATCATGCGTATACGCAGGCTGCTCCATTGCAACCCGCGTACATTGAGATTTGTGTCAAAAAATGAAAATTAAATGTCGGGTTTCCATGTCATGACATGAGATCTTTGATCCTTGGCCTTCCACATACTGTAAATGTTCAGAATCGGTCCTTCAGTTCCATTTGAAGGCTATAAATGGGCCAATTCTGAACTATGGAAAACAAGAGAAAGAATTCAACTTTGAGAGCAAAGTTACTCTGGAGAAATTATTTACTTCATATTGAGTGTGCATCCCTTTGTCCTTTAAGTCTGAACACAATGTTCATCCCCCAAGCTCTTCCCTTATTGATGGAGAACCTCATTTTCTCCCTTCTATGAGCTTGCCTTTGGTGGAGGATTGAAGTGGTGGAGGCCCAACTGGAAGGAACTTAGTTTCTCGGTTCCAAACCATGCTGACAGAGAAGTCTGTAATGTTTTCACTTCTTCTGATCATTTATTAATAGAAATACTCTTTTCCCATCCAATCGATATCTTGCAAATATATGAGTTATTATCCATGGGCGTATTTGTCATGTATATTAATGGATTATGCTATCTAATGTGTTAACCTTTTATATTATCACCATATGCTTGCTTTGCTTTTTTGTTGAGAACTAGTTGCAGGTACAAAGATTTGGGTCAAAGTGCTCAACGGTGGACATCATCAAACATCTGGATGAGGTAGGCCTCTTTCTTATCTTGCTTTCATATTGGTTTATATAGCATGTTTTTTGGATAGAGTTGATTTTTACAGTCATATCCGTCTGTTGTGGTTTACCCTAGCCATAGATATTTTTTCCCTCGTAATAGAATTGGTGACTCCACTGGGGATTTACCTTCTTTCTTAGGGTTTGGAGTACTTTTTCTCCTTACATTTCTCTTGTTCCTTTTTGTTCCTTGTCGTATCACTACTTGAAAATTTCTTTTCACTATGGGTTTGAGTTTCCATCCTTTATCCCTTGCTTGGCTTTGTTTTGAAACATATACGTGATTTTTTGCCTGACAATTGCGTGCATACACTGGCTGTCCCTCTGTAAGATGCGTACATATGCTCTGTTTTCCTAAACAGTCACGTACATCAACTTTCCTTGCCTATTTTCTTGGTCTGGTGTTTTCTGGGTGGGATTTGATGTTTCCTGAGCCTTCTTGGGTCTTTGTAGTGCCTGTTAAGTGTCTCTAGGATGACATGAAACCTATCTGGAATTGAATTTTTGGGCGGAGTCTTTCTCATCACCTTTTCATTTTGATTTTCCTTGTACATTGGGCTGGGTATTTTGCTGCTTGGTATTTTTCTTGAGTTATTTCTTTCTATACACAGTAGAATTTATATATCAAGTTGCTTATCAATCCATGCATTTTATTTTTATTATATTGAAAATACAAAAAAAATAGGCATTTTGCATTGCTCGACATTTTTGTCTTTTGAGTCCTTGTCGTTAACTTAGTGCATTTAGTGAAAGATTGCATTTTTACTTCAGAATTGTAGAGTTGAAATTGAAAATTGCATTTGTTTTCAGAAGCATATCATTCATTGAAAGTTAAAGTTAGGACTTTGCATTATATTCATATTTACTTTTCTTGCAGAGTCATAACATCATGAGTTTCACTACCATACCTTTTTGAGTAATCACGACCAATAAAATTAATGCTATAATTTAAAATTGATTAGTCACAATTTTGTTTTCTAGGGTGCACAAACTAACTTAGGATTTAGTGCCTTGGAATAGGATTTTGTGAGTAAACTTCTCCAAGGAAATTAAATCAACATACGTGTCTCAGAAAATAAGTGGAGAAATCCAAAGTATAATTGGTAGTATTAGGAGGCTCCTCTCACACCAAAGTTAATCACGAGGTTGCGCAAGGTTGGGTGAAGGGATATCCCCCCGATACCTTCTTAGCGTCATAGATATTTCTAGGGATCTATTTGTATCTGGGGATCTTGCTAGTGACTTTGCCTCCATGAGAGGCAATACTTTCAAGGTTTCGGGCTTTGCTACCCTGCCCATACGGTGGACCTGAATTAAGACTGCTCGCCTGTGCATCGATTATACATTGGCTTCTTAGTTGCTTGACTTAGGTGCCACATAGGTTACTTGCAGGGGTTATTCTGCAGGTACCCTGGGTCAGATAAGGGTCGGACAACACACAACCTTTATGGAGGATTACCTCTCAGGGGGGATCTAACCAACTGGTTGTTAAGCCCACGAGGGCCCTTATAACTGATTCTAATACCTTTGATCTTTAGCAGGGAGTCTCAGGCCCCTCTTGGGTAAGAGATACCTTCTTTAGGGAGGGAGGCCACTCAACCACTTTACCTCGTTTGTATGCATATTGGCCATTTGACTTTTGGTGTGCTATTTGATTACTAGTTGGCCCTAGGAGTCTATACTGAGTTTTTTTTATCATGGGTAGTGGATTTCCTTTTGCTCCCTCGTTTACCACTACCCACCCCATGATGCCCACTCATTTCATGGGGATGAATCCTTTTGTTTGTCATAATGGTATGCAAAAATATGATACTCAGTCTGTGCGTTGGGTCTCTAGTCATGTTCATGTTGATATGCCTTTGCATGTGAAATCGTCTCCCTGGTCTGATTATATGAATCCTAGATTGGATCCGAGGGCACCATGGCTCTGATGACTATGTCTTTGTTTGATATGATTCACGTCCCTCATCTAACTCTCACTACGGGAGGTTGGAACCTCCCCTCTTATGGATCCAATCCTACCTATACTGTGTCAGGAGATAACACTCAGATGGGTGTCTACTCTACTTATTACACCCCATCCATGTATCCTTCATCCTCCATGTTAGTTCCTTTGAATACTTTTCCCATGATAGGTCCTCATGTATCCCCGGGTATTTCATACAGGGATAATCAATTTTACGGTTCGGGCTACCCTTTTTATGGAACCCCTTCACAAGGGGACAACAAATATTCTCACTCAAATAAATATTATCATACATCTGTCTCTTTGCAGACTTCAGTGATGATGCCTGTACAAGCCTCTTCATACCAATTCAACGGAGGATACTACCTTTTCGGATAGGGACAAGGGGTAAACCATGACCCTTCCCGGCCTGAAATGTTTCAAAGACAATTTTTCCCTGGACCTTGGTATCAAATTCCACAACTCACTGCTAGCCCAGTCACTGTCAGTCATACTGGAGCTCCATCACCAACCTCTGTCAGTAATGTTGGAGATGGGTCGACAACCTCTGCAAGTCATGTTGACAACCCACACCTAGCCTCTTCCAATCATGCTGGGGGTATCACTCTAGACACCATGAGTCTTATCAATGTCACATCTCCAACCTCTGTACATCATATAGGAGATGACTCTCTCGACTCTTCCAGTCACGTTGAGAGCATGTCACCAACCGTTCTAAATGACACTAGGGGCATTGAGAAGCCTCGACGCCTCAGAAGTAAGTCTAAATTCCTTTGAAACACTTGAGAAGGATATCACCTTACTCATTTATGTCCATATACTGCTGGGATACTGGAAGTGTGGGGGTCACCCAAGGGCCCTTCAGAATCTGAGGCATTTGTGGTTTCTGCACACCCTGTTTCTCCTTTGATTGACACAGTGGTAACGCCACTGCAATTCTCTCCTGACCTCACCCCCATTGTCAAGGGTTATGTTTCCCCTATCCTTGTTATCATGTATCCTATTCAACCTAGAATTGAAGAAGTGGTCGTACCGGTGCAATCTTTGATCAATCCTACTCTCCTTGTGGAGGGTGATGCATCCTTCAACCATGTCATCAAAATTCTTGATATTGCACCTTTTGAATGAGAGAGATTTATTCTCTCCCCAAGTACTCTCCCTCCAAGTCCCGAGGAGGTTCCCTTCAATTGGGATGGCCTTGTTGGGTATCCCATGCCCCCACCTTTGTCTTTTCAGGTAAGAGACATTATCTGATCCATCACAGAGACTATATACTCTGTTAGTGATTTATCCTCCTCGACTTGGAGAGATTTAGGTTTTCCCAAGATCATGTCATCTATTCGTAAGATACTAACATTCCAAAGAAGTCCAGCACAGGAGCCTTGGCCTCCCCCATGACTTTCCACCTAGGACTCCCAAATCGAGTTTAATTTAAGCTCTTTTCCAACTCGTCTTCAAAAAGAGAAAAGATTGTTGAGTGAACTTGTCTCTTTCACACTCGTAAATTTGATTTGAAAGGATGTCTATTTGGCACAATTTTATCCCTTTTTCACACCAAGTAGACTAAAATACATAAAAAGGACATTTTTTGGCGTTAAATTGTGATTGCATCTCATGCCCTTGCTTGCAGTATTGAGCCTTTAGCCAGTTCTCGCTTTACGTTATAAACCATTTTCCTCAGCAGTTTTTGCATCCTCAACCAAGAAGAGCCTTGTGTATATCCTTCACAATTTGACACCCTATACCCAGAAGGGAACATTCCCCCAAGTGTCCATCTCTCGCATACATCTCCTTGCATTGAGCATAGGTATGTTCCACTGCT
>ML782712.1:1357135-1383967 GCA_009831015.1 Picea engelmannii
GTGCATTTCCACTTTTATTTTGGTTCCCTGACTAGAGGGTTACATTTGACAACACTCACAGGAATCCAAAGGAATGTGTGTAAGAAGAGACAAATGTGGAAAACCACCATACAAACCACACATAATTAAAGAACGCACAGACTAGCATACGTTAAGGGGAGAATAGGGAGATCACAACAAAAGGAAATGAGAACGCACCCAAGAAGATATTTCAACAATCTGAGAAGTTGAAGATAGGTTCTCATAGGGAACCAAAGTGAATTGAGTGAGTTGCAGACTCATAGATAGATGCGGCAACAAGAAGGAGACTCAAGTGAAAGTAACAAATATGTTGAGAAGTTTTCCTTGAGGAAAATTTCCCAAGAAATTAATGGCCACCCTAGAATAGTGAAGACCCAGATCCAGACTGGAGAAATAGAGGAATTCAACTTGGTTCTTACTGGAAGGAAATCGACACTGGTAAGGGGAGGTCATTGAGGGACTTTATATCATAGAAGGGACTCACTTGTGAAGAGAAAATATAGTTTGGAAGGCACCTTATAAACCTGTGGAGGTCTCGAGCTCAGTGGGAAGATGAAAACTTTTGTTGTTGTCAGTGGAGTGAAGGAGAGTAACCTTCCTGGACCATTTTCCTAATTGGGAAGTTAGTTGAATCAATCCCCTTCTTGTATCATGGCTTGGAATGGGGGTGGCATGTTGTAGAAAGGAATATTGCAACATACCCTATGGTTGAGAGCAAATGCTTCCTCTCTTAGTCAGTTGGCTGGTTCATTATTTCACTGAACATTTAAGAGTTTTAGATTAACATGTTTGATTTATGATGCAAATATGTTGTTTTAAGGTTTGTATGTAAATATGAATATATGAAGGAATGGTTGAATTCCCGAATAAAATGGATTATGTCTCCTTGTTTTCACTCTTAACCTAATATATCTATGTAGCTAAGTAGGAAGTACAAAGGTAGGGTGTATCCCTATGAAAACTGCAAGCCTTTGGATGGAAATATTGCAAGGTATGGGAAATATTCACCCTGAAATTGGTAGCGAAATTCCCTGAAGCCTGAGGAGTGTCTCTGTGTAGTTAGGGAGCCTTAAGCCTAGTGAAACTCCGTTCTTTGAAATGGAAAGTTTGTAGGATATAAAAATATTCATCCAAGTTATGAATTGAAATTGTCTTAGCCAATTCATAGTGAAGGAAAGAGTCCAAGAAGGTCTGGTAAAACCTTAGCAATCTCTGGAGACACCTTGATCAGTTAAGTCCTAAATCAGACTCTTAAACTGGAGAAAACCCCTATTTTGAGTCAGAAGGACGCACAACCATTGATTCATTATAATGGAAAGATACCGACTAATGGTCGGAAGGTGAGGTCGTTGTAATGATCCAATGCATGATTGCAATGAGACTCAGATGGCATAGGCTCTGATTCAATGAGATACATTGATTTATCAGAGAGAGGGATGGTGAATTCTGGACCATTGATTCTAGGTGTAAGTCCATTAGAAGACACAATGTTGGAGACTCAAACAATGGTCCTTGAGGGAATCCAATGTCTAGAGACTTCAAGGTCCGTCGATCCATCAAGATGTGTCATGTAAGATCTCAGCCATTGGATCCCATATAGTTTGTTCCGAGATGGGAAGCCTAGAGCCCTTAACTATATTACAAGTTGTAAACCTTGAAAGATCCTAAACATCATATGAAGTGAATGAGGATTGTCAGATCCATTGGAGAATGTGTTGTCGGAGTGAGTCGGTTGGATTTGCCTTCGATGCCCAAAGTGGATGTACTTTTATGAGGAGGACTCTGAGAGTGAACATGAGTCATAGATCAGAGAGTGGGTGTGATGTGATCTTTACCGTAGGATCGTCGTGGGACTCGCATGTTCATCTAATGAATAGTTGAAAATATGGGAGACAACCATTGAGTGAATTGAAGGATCAATGAGATTAGATCCATTGGTTTTCTGAGTCCGAGAGCCATTGGATCTATCAGAATGAAACCGTAAGAATGGAATTCAATCCCGTAACTTGTTGTTCTGATGGGAAAGAGTCTGAGTCACTCTATATTATCGATCTGAAGGAGAGAAGTGATTCTAACCATATGATTGAGGGTGTATAGGTCCCTAGTCATTGAAATGAAATCCATAGAGGGATTTCATTGGTAATTGGGGGTCGAACAATTAAGATTTAACACAGTAAATATTGTGATAAGAGAATTTATCACTTAAATAGTGATGGACCAAAACCCGGAAGAGTAAACTCGGATACTTACTCTGAGGAAAGAGAAGAAAATTGAACATCCCACGAGCCTAAGAGAGATTAGGGGTCGGGTGTGTTACATAAACAATTCTAACAAATGCATCCATATTAGTGAAAACATGCTTCAAATAGTTAACATCTTCATACATTCAAATACATGGAGGTACACTCTGCATATCATTTAAATGCATAAATAAATGACAAGAAATGGTCATTCATTCAGAGGAAATCACTTCTATGTCATAACTAGACATCGTACAATAACAATTAATATGGTGAACAATATGTTGTTTGAGATTTTATAAATCAGATATAATACAAGAAATCCAAAATGGGAGAAAATGATTTACAAGAACACAAACACAATAAGAAACAGAATTATAGACTGAAACATAATGCATGGGATGAATCTCTATGTGCTTGTTGCTTTCACCATATGTCTGTTCTTAAGGTTTCAGATCTAACAACTTTAATTCTAAGAGCCTCTTAAATCCCCCAAAGTACCGAACATCACAATGAGCACCTTCATTCTCTTTTATTCTTCACGCTCATCTTCCAAACTTCTTCTTGAAACCATTTATTGCTTCTTGAATGGTTTCCCCTTGGTAAAAATTATTTACTTTCACCTGCAAAATTTCTATTACATAAAACTTTGTGGGGCAACTCAAACTTTTCCAACCAATATATCCTTCACGTCCTACCTCTTAAGAGTCCCTTAAATCTTGTCACATATGTTATCATCATTTTTTTGTTTGCTAGATAGCTAAAATTAAATCTCCAGAAGTCATGAAACTTAACAACCATCAGATCGATCTTAGTGAGAAATATCGACTGTTGATTTGCAAGGATATGATTAATCCCACATTCACCATTGGATTCGTTTTGAAAGGATTATAAGGTAAAGACACTCCCATGTAATTTGAATGTGAATGGGCAGACTGCAAAAATTTACATGAAGCATTACCTTTTATATGTGGGGCACATCTCACTAGACCAACTTAAACTTTGATTGCAAATAACCTGAAAAATGATTGACCCAGTTCCTAGTGGTCTAGTGAGCCCAGTGGGTCGGTACCCTAGTGAGCCCGTTGGATTGATGATCGAGGACTTGTGCTTGACTCTCTTGTAGGTGTAAACATCCCAATATCCTAGTGTACCGATGCCCCAATGAGCCCAGTGGATCGACGATTGGATTCCCTCAAGTGTCTTGAAAGGCTTAAATTCCCAGTATCTAAATGACCCGGTGCACTTGAGGGATGAAATCAAATCTGAACTATCGATCTGGGGGCCCAATCAAATCTAGATAGTTGATATGTAGTGATCAAATGCTGAAATCAAATTAATTTACGATGACTTCATTGATGAGGTTAGCATGGTCCCACAGACACGTGGTGACTTTACATTGGTTCATGTTGGTGCTAATGTGGTAGGGGAGTAGACTAGATGTCACCAGCCACACTGTTATATTATATGTTTCTAGTGGGTCCCCCTTTGTCCAAGTGGCACCTTTGGATTGGATTTGAAAAGTGCTTTGTTGGCATGCCACACTGTCACTGGTCCTTTCCATGTATCCCTGATGGTAAGATGATTCAACTCCATGTGGAATGTTGAGTTGGCACCAGAACAAGAATGATATGGGAGAAGTGCTTCATATGAGGTTGATTCCTGGGGGTTCAGTGAGGTCGATGGATTTGTAGGTCATGCACATGATGACATGGCACCAGAATAAGAACAATATGGGAGGATTTATTTGGGTAAGGTTAAATCTTGGGGGCTCGGTGAACCTAGTGGCTTTGTAGGTCCCGCACATGATGATGTGGCACTGGATTAGAAACAATATGGGAAGAGATTTGGTTGAGGTTGACTACTGGGGGCTCATTGGTCTAGTAGCTCAATGAGCCTAGAGGATCAATGATTGGGGACCTATGCTCAAATTAATCATAGGTATAAACATCTTTGTATCCCAGTGTCTTGGTGGACTATGGACCTAGCCCTTGATTAGATATAGACCGTTGATCTCACAACCAATCATATTTGGACCATTGATCTGCCTCGATCAAATTCAAATTAAGGTACAAAAATGTCATCAATGATGTCAACGTGGTCCACGCGACGACCTTTGATTTTCTCTGACAGGTGCTCTGTTGGCATGCCATGCTGTCACTGGTCCTTTTGTGTATCCTTGGTGGAATGCTGAGTTGGCTCCACATGTGAGGGTGACATGGCACTAGATTGGGAACAATATGGAGAAGTATTTCAGTTGCAACTAACTCCTGGTGTCTCTGTAGCCCAACAATCCTGGTGGCCTAGTGGCCTGATGGATTGGTGAACTTCAGGGATACGATAATATCTTGACTATTGATCCCGCGCTCGATCAAAATGTGACCGTTGATCTTCAAACAATCTTCTTGGCTTGGAATTGTTGATCAAATTAGATCTGGATTGTCGATTTTCTTCACCTGTAGGTCCCGCACATGTTGACGTGTCATGAACCAAGAACAATATAGGAAGAGTGATTCAATTGAATTTTGGTGCCCCAGTGAGCCCGGTGGCCTCGTGGCTTGGTGCAGTAGCAATCGAGGACTTGTGTTGAACTTGTTCACATGCTTAAAATGTCCTGGTGGCCTGGTGCACTTGGGGAACGAAGACCATATATGGATTTTTGATGATGTGCTCGGTCAAATCAGGGTCATCCAATATGGCCCGCCTCAAGGTCCTACATATTTTCTAGCACTTGGTTCCCAAGCAATAGTCTTGTGGTAATCTCCTTGGTGAATAAACTTAGTCCCTTTTAGGGAACAACAGGCCCTTTCAGAGAACAATAATCCCTTTTTGACCTCTGATAAGCGCTTGAGTGCTTAGATATTTCCTTAGGTAAAAAAATGACATGAATTTTCTACTATTTTACTTCCACTTGCCTCGAAATAACTTGAAAATTTTATCTCAGAGGCTTTAGAGGATTTCTATCTGTCTCTGGCTCATCCATTCTCGACCTTGTAACCTTGAATAACCTTCAGTTTAATGGTAGGAAAAAATATGGTACTAACATCAGCTCCAGTGAGGAAAAAATACCCCTGTGGTTTGATGAGAATTGTAGACCAAGTTCCTTCTTATGTTGGGTTATGGAGTTTAACTCAAAATGATAGATCTCCCTCATACCTGAAAAACTGATCTAAAATGTGACACAAAAATGCTCAACAAATGACAACATTACAACTCTACCTATGTTATCGGATTAATCAGTAAGTGCAGACACAAATAAATCTCCCTAGATCCCACTGGAAACTAGAACAAAACAAAACATAATGCACACTTCGCCTTAAACTTCATCAACATCTAGACTAGTTTAATGAGTTACAAGTGGCATAACTTTTAAATGATGCTTGTCCTCTCTGGTGTCATCTTTGTATCTCCTTCCTTGAGTTTACAGAATGGTAAACATGTCTAAGAATCACAAACCAACAATGAAGGAAAACAAAGATACATACATTCTAATGAAGTCTATGTATATGATCAAGGAATTATACAATAGAAGGAAATATGCTTATATAGGGAAGAAATGCATTGTTGTATTAAGTGAATAGAAAGTGGAGAATACAATCCATGCCTTGATGTTGCAAGGTCCCCTTTCGATGGCTCTTTGCTTCAACACACACACCTTTTCTCCATTGCCTTGAATGAAGAAAATCCACAATGACTTGAAGAAATAAAGCAAAGATCTCAAGCATAATCTGAAGTAGAACTCTCCATAAAATTATTAGCCTATTCAACCTTATCCTTTTCCATGAGAGATCCCTCTTTATATAGTGTGAAAGAGATATGTATGAGGATATTAGGATGATCCCACCAAATCAGAGAAGTGAGTAAGATCCAAACTGATCGAATGCCACCTCATCTTCTAGAACATTCGTGAAATTTGACTTTTCCCAAGCTTAAAGCATCGTTGCACCCTATGCACTAGCATCATGTGACGTCGTTGCAGAATAGGTATATTTCAGAGTGCGATGATCAAGCATCGTCGCACCCCATGCATATAGTAGGGTGCGGCGACCTTCCTTCATATGGTTTTCTGGAAGAGGAAATCAAATCACTTTTCTCATGGAGAAAGTCTCTTTTAATATTTTTAGGGAACATGAACACATATTGCCAAGTGATCACCGAGGTGACCAAAATAATGTGTAACAACCTACTTACTCATGTAACAAATGGTGAATGAAGTAAAATTAAAAATTCATGGAAAGAAATGGAAATGAATTATTTATGTACAAGGTAAGAAGTTTTGCAATGCTCAGTACTGTAATAAATGCTTGAGGAACCTCCCATTTACAGGAGCCCCAAAGAACTCTCCATCCAACTGGGCTAGCTCATATGTGTTTTTATATTGAACTATGACAACTTGGAAGGGTCCAAGCCAAATATTGTCAAATTTTCCATTTTTCCATTTAGCTTCCCTTCGGGCATCCCAATTTAGGACAAGATCTCCTCACATGCAATTACTTTCTTCAGTCCTTTTATCAAATATTTTTTTCATTCTTGCTTGATGAACCTGGGAATTTATCTACATTTGTTCTATTACATTCTAAACTTCAATAAATTGTCTTATTCTCCTCTTCATATCATCTAATTCTACCTCCTCATCTTATAGTAGTTTCAACACATGGAGCCTAAGTTGATTAGGGAAAATTTCTTCCAACCCATATACTAGCTGAAAAGGAGAAGTTACAATGGACCTTTTTATGCTAACTCTATCTTCCTAGATTGCATAATTCAAGTGAGAATCCCACACTTTATTATTTTGGGACAACATATTCTTGATAATCTTGATGAGGTTATTATTGGAGGATTCAACCAAACCATTTCCTTGTGGATAGTAATCAATAAAGTTTCCCATCTCTATGTTATAGTTCTGGAAGAATTAAAGGCCTGAGAATTATCAATGATGATCTTCCTTGGGTACCCAAATCTAGCCAAGTTATTCTCCTTAAGTAACTTTATGATGAATTCATCAATTTTTTCTCTTGTAGGGATGGCCTATACCCATTTCGTGAATTAATCTATGGCTATCAAATTCCATTTATGCTATCCACTTGAATTTGTATTAATTCAATGAAATCCAATCCCCACTATTTAAAAGGTGTCTCAACTTTGATAGGTCTCACTGGAAGGGGAAACAACGTTTTCTTTCCTGCAAACATTTGGCATTCTACACAAGCTCTAACCCTGCAATTGACATATGAAAACAATGAGGGCCAATAATAAATAGATCTGAGGATTTTGTATGCTGTGGCTCTCCAATCATGGTGACCCCCACATACTCCCTTGTAAAATTCAATGATAATTCCTTCACTTTATTCTTCAGTGAGGAAATTTAGCAAGATTCCTCCCGGATCCTTCAAAAACATATTTTCTCCCAAAATTCAATACTTTACAGCCCTAAGTTTAATATACCTAGCCTTGGGTTTGTCCCATGTTGGTGAGAAACTTAAGTTTTGTAGGTAGAAGATCATATCCTTATACCAATTAGACTGAGAAAATTTAGGACTCACTACCAAGGATGGTTCTTGTGTTTCACCCCCTTTAGGATATGTTGCTATGATGTTTGTTGACAATGTATTCATGGCCAAAGTTTTGCAATTGGACTCATCCAGAAGTTTGGCTAGTCCTTGTCCTTTTACTAAATTTGTGGGCTTGATATCCACATCACACTCCTAAATTTTAGCAATCCATTTACCCCTTCTTCCTTCACTTCTAGGTTGTGAGAGAATGTCCTTTATAGTATTGGTGGGTACATAAGCCAATATCTTAGAGTGAAATATATAGTCTATAAATTCTTTCAATGCTTTGACTAGAGCATAAACTTATTTCTCCAGGCTACTATATTTCAATTCAACATATCTTATGGCCTTGCTAAAAAAGGCTATGGGTTGCTCCTGATTTTCTTCATTTTTTTGCAACAACACAACTATGGTATGTTCTGAAGCAAAAGAAAAATTGAGGAACTCCTTATCATAGTTTGGGATAACCAAAACTTGAGACTCTCCCAATGCCTCTTTGATATTCTGAAAAGACTCTTTATCTTCAGTAGTCCACTTGACTTCATGATCCTTTTTTAGCATGTCAATGATATGTTTCACCATTTCATAAAAAAATGGGACAAAACTTCTCAGAAAATTGATCTTGCCCAAGAAGGATTGCATTTAATTCTTGTTTCTAGGAAAGACAATTTGTTTTATTGCCTCCACCCTTTATGAATCTATCTTCACTCCTTCCTTGGATACTATGTGGGCCAAAATTTTTCCTTATTTTATAGAAAAATAATACTTTTTGGGATTCAAGGACAAACCATTTCTGCATTTCACAAAGGTCTGCCTTAAATTCTTATTGATATCTTCATCTATCCTTGAGAATATCGTCATGTCATGTCACTTCTTTCCCAATGGTAGGAATAAGAATATGATTGAACTTCCTTAGTTTCTTCCTGAAAGGATTAGTACCAGGTTTGAGGGGTATTCAATGTGGTATGATAATAATATCATAAGCTTTCAAGTCCTCATACTGTTAGGAAAAAGCTTCCATGTATTCTTTAAAAAAATGCAAGTATTATGTCCTATGATTAACATGAATGTCTTTGGACAACTTAATATATTTAGGCTCCTTCGTAATCCCTATATTAGAATCCTCAGTGTTTTCATCATTTGGAATGAAAAATGGCTTAATATATACATCATTTCTATCAAACAATTGTTATAAAGGTACTAGTCCTTTAAGAATAAAATTATTCTTGAGTTGCAGGACTTTATGCTTAGCCATGTAATTAATGAATTTAGGGATTTCTTTAGTTTCTTCTCCAATCACTTGTTTGGTCTCTTATTTATCATATGAATCAGTGTGAGTATTTGCAAACTCATCTATCACCTCTATGAACTTTATGATTGGTTGGTTATCTTCAAAAAAATTTCAATATTTGATATTATCACGGATGGATGGTCTATACCTCATCTCGATTTCATACTTAACTTGGGGAATGGATTATGGTTTGAAAGTAATTGATGCTACTTCTAAGGAATTATCTTTCCAATTAAATTCTCTTAAGACAATAGAAATATTGAAATATTCATAAAAATTATCAATCATATCCCATACCTGATTTCTGTATGAGTTCATTCTCAGATGCCTTGTTTCGTAGAAACCTTTGATTTGATGCACCACTAGATCCAAATATCCAAACGCCACCAACTCGATAATTTGCATATTTCTTGTTGCATCCAAGCCTAAAATCAGGGCTTCATATTCATCTACATTATTGGTGGCCTCAAACTATAGCTTGTGGGACACATGTTTTTTTTTTGGGTGGGAGAAATGAGCACTAAACCAGCCCGACCCCTTCTTTTGAATATGTCCCATAATTTTATTTTTTTCATATACCATCTACCTCTATAAAAATCTTACAAGAGGATATGCAAGTACAGGTGCTTCATTATATTATTCATTTACTGAAAGGATCCAATATCCAATATCTTCATCAAGAACATAAATGGGATGGTTTCTAGGGTTGTTCTGGTCACTAACCACATATGACAATTTTGTCTCTCTGTACAACCTTATGTTTTCCCCTCCAAAAATCAGTAGAGTGGAATATTTCATATCCATATCCATAGTAGCTCCCAACTTGCTTTCCCATGTTTTGAACATCATCATTCCATAATGCTCCTAATAGGTAGTTGAGCCAAATTGACCACCATGTTTTTTATCAGTCCATCACACTTCACTTATTTGGAGTCAAAGTAATACAGGCAATCATATGTCATGGTTATCTCCAACCACAAATTTTCCATGGCTACTTTGGGCATGAGGTTATGCGATGCTCCATAATTAAGCATACAATTATGCAACATTTTGTTATGAATATTTAAGGTCACATATAAATGTGCAATTGATTATTCCTTCTCCTCTATGTGGGGGAAAAAAAATTGTGGGGCATTCATCTTTCACATTCAACGTATCAGGATGGTTTGCTAACTCCTTTCCTTGCATGAATTTCTCAATTTGTTTATGATATGAGGGGTTTTGGGCCAACTCCACCAAAGGTACAAGAATATTGATTTTAGACAATTCACGTTCAATATTGAAAGGTGAAACTAATTCCTCAAATTATTTAGATTCTTTTTCTCTTTTTAAAGGCTACAAAGCCTCATTTATCTTAGGAGTTGTTGTAACTTCTTTAGCTTTATCTTTAGGCTAACCTGAACTAGGCTTCTTAGGCCGACATTGACTGTCTGGAAAAATTTCTTTTTGTCTAGGCCTAATATCATAATTCTTATGCATCTCAGCCTTCAATGCATCAAAACGCATTTTTTACCGAATTGAGGACAAATTTTCTTGGTTTGGATGATTTTTGGGAATCTGTTTTCTAGGATTTAGAGAATCTTCATAGTCATTTTGAGTTAGATGTATGGCGTTGTTCTCATCTCGGAGTAGGTGAATTTCCTTTGTGTATTCAACATATTATTCATTCATGGCTTATTCAACAAGGTTTTTATCATTGTTGGTTTTTACAAGGGGGTTACAGTAAGGAGTGATACAAAAATGCTAGTGAAGGCCACTAACCAGTTCTGCTTTTAATTTCCAAAAAATGCAAATTAGTGGTTTTAAAAGAATAGGGTGGTAGTCCTTGATAGAGATTTTGTTATTGATGAAATTTTTATAGTGAGTCCAAGAAGTAGACATAAAAATTCTTGTTGGATTATTTTTCCATATTCCAAGGGGTTTGGAATGAAGACATAAAAATAGGCCAAAATCCACAACTTTGGGCCACTTTTGGGGGATTTTTTAGTTTTTTAGAGGAGGAAAAGAGACCCGAAAATCACAAATATGGAATAAATAGTTTACTTGAAATTTTACCTTCTCATCAATCTAGACCACTTTTCATTAGTAAATTTTTTCCAGAACTTCTCTATTTGGTAGATAGCTAGTTTTGCTAAAAATTCCAAGTTTGGAGAAAAGTGCAAAAATGACGAAGTTGGCAATTTCATATTGATATAGAATTTTATTGGTACATCATATTTACATTATAGAAGTTTTTGTGTATTCAAAATCAAGAATACTATCTATTCCCAATACACAATTTCTCTTGATTCCTAACATAACTTTTTATATAGGTGGCAGAAATTGGCCTCTAAGTTAAATTGCACTAGTGAGGAAAGGGCACATTTGGGTAAAAAAGAGAACTTCAAAAAATAATAAATTTTAGTTTAGATATAAGAATGGGGCATAATTATAGTCATTGGAAAGTTGATTAAGAGGAGAATAATCCCAAAGGATTATAATCTAGAGAAGTGTTGTATGGTTTCTCATAGAATGAGAAGAAAACAAACATATATATTTAGTTGACAAAGTTTTACAATAAGCACAATTTCTAACAACAATGGTTGCTTGCACATTTTATAGAATCAAGGGTACAAGAAGGAAAATCCAAGATCATGATTGTATATTAGAGACATTGAATATGCACAAAGAGCCTACATCCATGAAAAAAAATTTAAAGGCCTGAACATCAGTTTAGGCAATGATAAAACATAGTTTGATGGACATAGAAGTAGGGTGGAGCCAATAGAAGTGGTAGAGACTATGAGGATTTTGAATATGGAAGTGTAGAGTTATAGAGATAACAATGAAAAGATAATATGAGCATAATATGATCAAAATCAAATACACACTTAGTTGTTGCAAAGTCTCAATCAGTTGTAAAGGAAAAGGAAGAATGAATTAGATTCAATACATGAGGAATAAGATAGACCTCATGCAAGGATGGATAACTACAAATTATATAGGCATTCAAGAAGTGATGGTGTAACTCAAAGACATCACTACTCACCTACTCATTTAGCCAAGAATTTTTATGCATATGATGAATCTAAGAGCATCCTAGAAGTGTCTCATGTTAGGCATCAAAGGAGAAGATGTGAATTGGATAGCTTGCAAGGTGAGCTTAAAAATATTTAGCCACCAACCTTTGATGGTGGAAATATTAGGGGATATGATGTTGAAACTTGATTTCTTTGAATCAAAAAATATTTTTAATTACATAACTACTCATCTAATCTAGAGGCTCGGATTTCCATATATCATTTACAAGGAAAAGCCTCTATGTCATGGGACCAGTTGAAGTAAGTCAAACACATTTATGAGAAAATGATTTCTTGGAATAAGTTCAAGAAATATTTTTAACAACAATGTATTTTAGATCACTACTATGACAAGAAGATGCAAGAGTTCTTTGAACTCGAGTTGGTAAACATGACTATGGAGGAATGTGAAATTTTTTTCTTTGAGCTGTTGAGGTATGTGGGATTTATCAAGGATGATAAGTTGAACATTTATAGGTTCTTAAGTGGATTTCCATTTTTATACAAAGAACAAAATCAATTTGATGAACCCAATACTTTGGAAGATACCATTAGAATGCCAAGTACCTATATGAGGAAAGCTAAGGAAGAGATACTTTTCAAAAATCTTGGAAGGATAAGAAGAAGGACAAATAAGATTAGAGAAGAAAGGGATTCAAACCTCCTTTCAAGAGAAACAATCTTGAAATATATCATTGAAAACAACCTACTAAGGATGAATCCAAAATGGAAGACTCTTTGGGGAAAAGGAGAAGACTACCAATCAAATGTTGGGGATGTAAAGAAGATCACATGTAAAAATATTTCCCTCATAGAGAAGACAGAATGAGACATTGCACAACATTCGAGAGTCTACCAAAGTCAAAGACATGGGCATAATATTAGAAGGATATATGCAGCCCTGGAGGATCAACAAGCAGAGCATCAATCCCACATGATTGAGGTGGAAGGTAAGATTACAAATAAACTTGTTTTCATTTTGATCGATTCGAGAGAAAATCATAGTTACATTGATCCGAAATTAGTGGACATATTTCATTTAAAGAAAATTAATCTTAAAATATCATGGTTGGTTCCGCTAGTCACTGAGACTAAAAGAAGGATCAATGAGATTCCTAGAGGTTGTCTAATAGATTTGAATGGATTGAATACAAATGTTGATTTGAACATCTTACCATTGTGATATTATAATATCCTAATTGTAATGGAATAATTGGAAAAGTATCATGCTGCCCTAGATTTCCATAATAAGACCTTTACATGTCTTGATGAAAAAGGAAAATAGAACACTATGCAAGGAATTCCAAGACCCATTTCTATAAGGGATATTTCAGTTTTATAAATGAAAAGATGTTTTAGGAATGGATGTCAATTGTATGTAGCTCATGTGGAAGAGAAAAAAAAGATAAAAAACACCAAGACTTGAGGATTTTCCAATGCTGCAGGAGTTTGAGGATGTATTTGAAGAAATACCTAGTTTTCCACCAAGGAGGGAGATCGATTCTCTATTTAATTAATTCTTGGAGTTTCCCCAATATCAAATACTCCTTATAGAATGAGAACAATAGAATTAAAATAATTACAAATGTGGCTAGAAGTGTTGTCGAAGAAAGGGTACATATGCACAAACATCTCACTTTGGGGAGAATCAATTCTTTTTATGAAAAAGAAGGATGGAACATTGAGGCTGTGTATTGACTTTAGACAACTAAATAAATCCACTTTGAATAATACATACCCTCTACCTAAAATTGATGACCTCTGTGATAAGATAAGAGGAGAAAATATATTTTCAAAGATAGATATGATATCAGGATATCATCAGGTGAGAATCAAGGAAGAAGACATAAATAAGATATGTTTTAGAACAAGGTATGGGAATTATAAATTTGCAGTGGTGCCATTTGGATTTACCAATGCACCAATTGTCTTTTTTTTTCCAATAAAGTTTCACAAAAACCCCACTGAATTCTTCCCCATGATCCATGGATGGTAAGCTGGGTAAATTGTATCCCCAAGGAGCATGAGATTCGATCACATGACCTTCTCAACTTCATGGAATAGTACATATGTCTAACATCAAGAACAATTGAGCTAACCCTTTGGGATACTACACCAACTGCCTTTATGTATTTAATGAATGTCATATTCATAAACTATTTGGATAAGTTTTTCATTGTGTTTTTGGATGACACATGTATCTATTCCAAGTTAGAGGAATATCATGATAATAATTTAAAATTGGTGCTAAAAGTTCTAAGGGAGCATCAACTGTATGCCAAGATGAGCAAGTTCTCTTTTTATCAAGAATAGATCCATTATTTGGGCACATAATTTTAGAGGAAGGCATAATTGTGGATCCTAAGAAGATTAAATCCATTAGAGCATGGATAGCACCAAGGAATGTTTAATAAGTTGGATATTTTATGGAATTAGCTAGGTACTACAAGAGGTTTATAGCAGGTTTCTCAAGGATTAATCATCCCATCAATTCTTTACAAAAGAAGGGAACTAATTTTGAATGGACAACAAGGCATGAAGAAAAATTTCAGCTATTGAAGAAGTTACTTACTAGTGCACTTATTTTGAAGATTGCAGATCCAAATAAATTTTTTGTGGCATGCACATATGCATGGAAAGAGGGGCTTAGTGCGTCCTTACTTAGTATGCACATGTCATTAGTTATGAGTATATAAAATTTAAAGAACATGAGAGGAAGTATGCCACCCATGATTTGGAGCTTGCTGCCATAGTACATGCATTGAAAATGTGGAGGAATTATTTGATGTGAAGGAAATTTGAATTGAGGATGGACCATAGTGGTGTAAAATATTTGTTTGAACAAACAATTTTAAATGCTAGGAAAAAAAGATGGTTGGAATTTTTGAGTGAGTATGACTTTGACATCAAGCATATTAAAATAAAAGAAAACAAAGTTGTTGATGCACTCAATAGAATGATACATATCATGCATGCTACAACCATTAGTGTGCATACCTCAGATTTAAAGAGAATAATTTTAGAGGCTACTGTTACAGATCAACTTTATCTACAGATAAAAGAAGGGTTAAAACATGTAAAACAAAAATATAAGGAGTAAAAGTTAGGAGTCGATGGAATATTGATGCATAAAAAGAGAGTATGTTCCTAACTCCCCAAAATTAAGGAAGCTAGTGTTAAAAAAATGCATAATGTTCCATATGTTGGACATCTTGGTTACCAAAAAACATTTGTAGCAATAAGAATCTAATACTTTTGGCTAGGAATCGAAAAGGATGTGATCAATTACATTGTCAAGTGCATGGAATGTAAAAGGGTGAAGGTTCAACATAGACACCTAACAAGTTTTCTACAACCATTGCCAATTCCATAGTGGAAATGGGAAGTAGTAACCATTGATTTTATTACTAAGTTTCCCATGACAACAAGACAACACAATTCAATAATGGTAGTGGTGGAAAAGTTCAAAAAGTACATAAATTTTAATCAAGTCAAGATGACTCATAAGGCAACCAACATTGCAGAAATAAACATGAAGGAATTTCTAGGTTGCATGGAGTACCTAAGGCAATTGTTTCAGATAGAGATTCAAAGTTTACTTCAAAATTTTGGAGAGGATTATTTAACGGATTTGGAAAAAATCTGAATTTTAGCACATCATATCATTCATAGACAGATGGGTAGAAAAAGAGAGTCAACCAAGTGATTGAAGACATGTTAAGGAGATAGGTGATGGATAAACCATCCAAGCGGGAGTATTATTTTCATCTAGTTAAGTTATCCTATAACAATGGGTATCAGGCTTCATTGAAAATGAGTCCATTTGAAGCTCTATATGGTATAAAATGTAATATTCCAGTGAGTTGGGAAAACCCAACAGACAAAGTGTTACTTGGGCCATAATTTCTCAAGAGATGGAAGAGAAAATGGTTAAAATTAAGCATAATTTTAAAGAAGAACACAATAGGAAAAAAAATTATGCATATAAGAAAAAGACAAACAAAAAATTTAAAGTGGGAAAGCGTGTATTTTTTAAAGTGAATCTTAATAAGAATTCATTGAAGTAGGTCAAATGTACTAAGCTGGAACCAAATTATGTGGTGTAACATCCCCAATTTTAATCCCC
The DNA here is from genome assembly GCA_009831015.1 of Picea engelmannii. NCBI lineage: Eukaryota > Viridiplantae > Streptophyta > Pinopsida > Pinales > Pinaceae > Picea > Picea engelmannii. The sequence goes on from ML782712.1 coordinate 1,373,425, forward strand.
ACAAATTGTAATGTAATTGCATACAAGTGAATTAGGTTGGTGAGCCGATATGATTGGGGAAAAGAACCCATATTGATTAATATGGTTGGGGGACGAATTGAATATTATGAACATCGAATTAATTAATAAAATTAATAATTGTTGGCTACGATGGGAGACGAATGAAAACAATGGGGCACTATGATTCCACAAGAGAGAGGGGTCCAAGAGGGATTTTATTCATGGGTATTAATCCAACCCACTTTTTACTAAAATTATTATCATTGTGTAAACCTTTTATTTTATTGTTGAGTGTCTCCAAGGCCAATAATTAAACTCATGCAAGAGGGTGGGTGGGAGTGGTCACATCCCATATTTATTGGAGAACATGGGATGGAGTACAATCATCTTTGGGAAGAGTAAGAGTCAAGCAAGCAAGGGAAAGGAAGGAAATTCGTATGCAGGGTGGAGACAGTTTTTACATGCAAATTTCAGGAAACAAAGGAGGAGAAGAGTGATGGGAAGAGAACTAGCCATGTTGTGCTTGAAGGCAACCACTATTTGGCTATGTGTTATGCTAGAAATGAGCCTTGTGTTCCTGTAAAATAGGTTGTAAGCATGTAGTGCATTTCCTATTGAGGAAATGGCTCAAGATCCATGTGAAGGATGTTGTGAGCACTCTTGAAACAACTGAGAGTTCTTCAAGTCCTTAGATAAAAGGTTCCTTGCCAATTTAGTGCACTATAAGCCTTGATAAATGAATGGTACATCCATAGGGACCGAGTGTAGTGAAGGGGGTACATTCTTTAGGTTGTGCAGGTTGTGGGGAAGAGATAGATGGTGGATTGGAACTGCTGTAGGAGTAGATATTGGGTTTAGGTTGTTGAGTGTGGAGAGTGGGAAACTGGAGGGATATATATCCTTGTGGACTTATAGCCTCATATCGAGGGTGGCCTGATGTTGGGGCGGCCTATTGCTGAGATTTGGAATAACATTGCCTATGGATGGGAGGTTCATCCTTTGTATGTAGCCAGTTGGATTATATTTATAAATAGATAAGTTTATGTAGTGTTTAGTATGAGTATTTTGTTGTCTAAATGTTTTATTTGAATGTTGTGTGATTCTTGGGTGTTTACTAGATGCATTCATGATTTATAAATGTTGTAGATGCATGGTTAAATCAACACGTTGTTTGTGGTGAATTTTTGTGGGCCTTATATGCCTTGGTTTTATGTTATATGTATGGGGCATTTTTGGATTTGTTTTCAGAAGGATAAGTCTTTTCTGCAGTGATGAGATTCAACATGGGTGTTGGTTATATTACAAAATGGTATTAGAGCCGAAGGTTGCAACACTGGCCTTCAAGGACCTGCTACATGACAACAAAATTTGTTTGGATTAGATCTGTCTTTTGGGTGAAAATTATTTTTGTTACAGGACAAAAGATCTTGAGTAAAATTATCTTCTACTATTTAGTATGATAGTTAAAGTTATCACACAAGAATTTTTTACAAAGCCAAATAGGAACATGGTACACCTATTGTGTTTGGAGATCCATTGGATTTTCCTCATGACCAAGGATTGGGATTGAGTTTCCAAAATGAAGGAGATTTTGTTTTGCTAGTCTTGTTATATTACAGAATACAAGTTTACCCATAAATTCTTGAATAAAATAAATTAATTTCTTGGGGCAGCATTGAAGGAGAATTTTGTGGTTTGATACCACTATGAAAACCATGGAAATTATGTTCAAGAAATTATCCATGTCCCTATATTTCCAACAAGCCATCACACACTTGATTTAGGTTTCAGAATCAAAAGTTATGCCCCAAAAGATCGGTGCTCAGGAGCCATTGATCTCAGCCTGTGGTGGTTTCCCAACTGTTGATCTATGATGGGAGTTATTATCCCACACAAAAAGGAAAATGTTAGAAATAATGGTTTATAAGCAAAGGTAACCCTTTTTTATTTGTGTGTGAAGCATAGAGAGCCAAAAAACCTTGTAGAAACCACACACAATGTAACTTTTGACTATAGAAACTCCCCCCCATGAGGAAGCATGTCACTGAATTGGGTCAGAGAATTTTGGATGGAGGTCGCATGTGGTGGTCGATGTCCTAGTGCCCCCATGGACCACCATAAGATAAATTGGTTGGAGGTTACACATAGTGGCATGTGGCTTGGTGTCCTAGTGGTCCAATGGGCCAGTGGATCAACGTCGGGTCCATTTGGATGGAGGTGTGTGCAAGTTGTTTCGGAGGCCCGGTAGCCCGGTGGCCCAATGCCCTGACGTCGGAGTAGAGTCATTCCAATGGATGTTGCGTTGGATCGTTTTGTGAGTCGGTGTCCCAGTAGCCACGTGTCATGCTAGGAGGAAGGTGTTATAAACCTAAATTTCACCATACATGCATACCTGGCATCAGGCCCTATTTCGCTAAACCATCATTGAGCAACTCTTCTAAATAACCATATTTTTGAATATGTGCATGCTCGTCACCACTATTGCCCACGTAAACATGCTTTATGCACCACTACAGCTCACGTACATATGCTAGCTGCACCATTACAGCCTGCGTATACCCACAAATGTTGCAAACATTAAAAAGTTGCAAGGAATTCGTTGATATTACGGGCTATTGGGTAGTTTTCCAACTGTCCCATCATCTTTAGCCCGTCACCCAATGGAATAACCATACTTTTGTCATATAAAAGGAGGTGTTGGGGTCTCATTCAATAGCTAAGCATAAGAATAGTGAAACTCTGCCCATTTCACATCCCCTCCTTGCCCCAAGAATTTCCAGCCACCTTGTGAGTTTTGAGCCAAATTCCATATTCTTGCCTTTTTCCTCAATCATAAGCCCATGCCTTTTCCTTAGAAGAAGTGTGAGAGGAGAAAGATACATGGAAGCACAGTTGGAGCTTGGTGAAGAGGAGTTCAGACCATGTTCGAGGAGCAGTCGTCGATCTCATTGTAAGTAAACTTTGTGATTCTAATAAAAGGAGTACTTTTTTTGTCCCGCCATATGATGTGTTCAATATTTATGTTTGATTCATGTTTTATTATGACATCTAACCCACTAATTCATATATGAGATGCATGTTCGTAGTTATTTTTTTGTTTTGTTTGTGAATGCAGGTCAGCCTTGGGAGGAGACTTGTAGTTGAGGAGCAATCGAACATGAAAGGATCAACACCGAACGCAGAGTTTAAGGTAGAGTTACTGGATATTTTCATCTTGTATTTCTTGTATGAATGTGGAGTATAGCCGAGGTAGTATAAAGAGTAGGAGACTTTTAGATAGTTAGATTTTCCTACATGTTGAACCCTAGTGTAGTCCATAGGGGGGTTTTCCCACTATAACAAAATTGGCTACTGTATTGGGGAAGCCTCTAGGGTTTTTAGGGGATTGTTTTTGGGTGTTTTAATTGGTTTGATTACCTTTTTGAGTTTTTTGTAAGTTGTTGAGTCTTCAAGGGATTTTTTTCTGCTGTACCAGTACTGTTAGAATATAGAAGATTGTGCTCATTTTACCATTGATGATACCCTCATCACCCAACCACTGGTCGAAGCCACCCTCCAAGCACCTTGACCTTGACTGAGAAGAGAATCCTGGTTGCAATCCAATAGCCAAGAGAGGCTAATGCACCAAGCAAGAAATATAAACTAAGTTGAATAGATGATCCCATCTAGAAGCTAGCTCACCAGCTTCCCCAAGGACCTGCGCACAAAACTACCAACTGCAGTGCACACAACTGGCTCTGCAATTATGAGAATGTGTATAATGAAAACTGGCACCCTGTATTTATAGTAATCTGGGCAGTTTAACTGGGGCCGACTTCTCCTTCTGGGTATTAATAAATTCATATTAAATATATTTCTGCAACCAACAACCTGTTTAGGGTTTCCTTCAATTCTTTGCTTCCTTCCGGAGGATTCTAGTCTTGTCATAAGTCACAATAGAGGTTCATACCTCCCGAAGCTACCATAATATTAACACTCCCTCCTAGCTAGGGAGGTATGGTCTTGAGAACAACAGACCATTCAACTGGTATCACTACAAGCACCTATCATTATTATACAACTGGACAATCTCCTATGACAACTAGTACAATATCAATTAATAGAGCACACCTGTGTCTATTCAGGTAGTACGCAACTACTCAAATTGTGAAACATAATCACAAATAGTGGAACAAATCCACCACAGTAGCATATCTACTGTCATATATTCTTCATAACAAACATCTGATAACAACCTGCATAGAAATAATGTTTTGATAAAAACTAAATCATTTGGGCCAATATTTCACTCACGTTTGTGAGATCTGAAAGAATAACTGCGCTCAATATAGAATATCAACAATGGGCTATCTGCCCCATTCTTCTCAAACAAGGAAGAAGGATTATTTCTAATTTCTGAGCCTAGACCATTTCTCACCCTGGGCCATTCTTCCTACACTAATTAAAGTGCACCCTGGATAGAATGTATAAACCCTAAGAAATGTTTGGACCATTCCTCACCCTGGGCCATTCCTCCAACACTAAACAAAGTGTAACCTGGAGAGAATGAGTCTTCCCTAAGGAATGACTGTCCCTGATTGTTGATCCTGGACTATTCCCCACCTTGGGCCATTCCTCCGACACTAAACAAAGTGTAACCTGAAGAGAATGAGTCTTCCCTAAGGAATAATTGTCTGGACCATTCCCCACCCTGGGCCATTCCTCCAACACTAAACAAAGTGTAACCTAGCGAGAATGTATAACCCTCGAGGAATTATTTTCCTGCATGAACCTCCAAAATGGACCATTCTTCGAAACTGCTCACAACTGTGAACTTCGAAGGAATGACTGCCCAGAGAGGCGAACCATTCTACTTGAACACTACTCAGAGTGACTGCCAAGAAGAATGACTGTCCTATACCACTCCCCATGTTAACCACAATGGGAAATCACTGTCTATGACACATCAAAAATCAGTCTGCCTCCCATGTTAACTACAATGGGAAGTCACTGTCTGTCAGAAATCTCAATCCACTTTCCGAACATGAAAGCATCTGTCCAATCTAGACTAATTTTCAATATAAATAAATAATGTTTTCAGTGCTTCCTCCTAACTGGAGAGTTATTTAAATCACAAAAATAAATGTTCTTCAAGAGTATTTTTTGTACCTTCTCTAGTTTTCAACTAAGGGAGTTATTTCCATGATCCCCATCTTCTCTCGGAAATATGCAAACTTGATTATGGATAGAGGTTTTGCCAGGATATCTACTGTCTTCTCATCAGTGGGGATATACTCGAGCTTTACCTCTCCTTCTTGGAATTTATCTCGAATAAAGTAGTATTTGATCTCAATGTGCTTCGACCTTTCATGAAACATTGGATGTTTGGATAATCTTATGCAACTCTGATTATCACAATATATTATGGTTGATTATGGAGTCTAATCAAATAAATCAGAGATTAACTTCCTTAGCCATACTATTTTTGTGCATGCTTCACAAGATGCCATATACTATGCTTCTGCTATAGTGAGTGAAACTGACTTATGTTTCCTACTACCCCAAGATATCATAGTGAAGCCCAAGCTGAAACACATACCTGAAGTACACTTTCTATCTTCTGCACTTCCTACCCAATCAGAGTCTATGAATCCATGAAGTTGGATATCTCTAGATGCAGTATATCTCAAGCCATAGTTTATTGTCCCAAGAATATATCTTAGGACATGCTTTGTAGCTATCCAATGCTCTTGTCTAGGTTCCACCTGAAACTGAATTAATGTATTTACAACAAAGCAAATATCTGGTTGAGTATTTACTAAATACATCAATGATCCAATTAGCTGTCGATATAGCGATGGATCTATTGGATCGGAATCTGGGAATTTTACTTTTCTTATATCCACATTCATAGGAGTGTCCATGGATTTACAGTCCATCATTCCAAACTTCTGAAGGATCTTTATTGCGTACTTTCCTTGTCCAAGGAATACTTCACCACGCTTCTGCCATACTTCTAGTCCCAAGTAATAGTGCATGAGACCTAGATCTTTCATATCAAATTCAGAGGCTAAATCCTTCTTGCACTGGATGATTAAAGATTATTTACCTGTTATGAATAGATCATCAACATATAATAGTAGAATCACAGGTGCGTTATCCACGACTTTGTAGTAAAGGTTTGGATCTGCATGACTTTTGGAGAAACTGAGTCTTGTTAGATAGTTGTCCATTATGGCGTACTAAGCCCTTGGAGCTTGCTTGAGTCCATATAGAGATTTCTTCAATCTGAAAACATGAGTGTCTCTCGAATGTACCTCGAATCCTTGGGGTTGTTCAATATACACTTCTTCTTCAATAGCTCCGTTGAGAAAGGCCGTCTTTACATCCATTTGGTGTAGATTCCATCCCATGGAAGCAGCAAGAGATATGATATCTCTGATGGAGGTATACCTTACCACTGGAGAAAAGGTTTCATCATAGTCTTGTCCCTCCTTTTGGGAGAACCCTCTGGCCACGAATCTTGCCTTATATTTATCCACGCTTCCACCTGCTACATGTTTGATCTTGTATACCCATTTTGAGGTTACCATTGATTTCTCTTTAGGTCTGGGTACAATTTCCCATACTTCATTTTTCATAATGGACTGGTGTTCTTCCACCATAGCTTCTTTCCATTGTCCCTTTTTAGCTGCTTCTTCGAATGTAGTAGGTTCTTCATCTAGAAGTTTTGTCATGTATGTTGCATAACTTGAGAATCTTTTTGGTCTTTTACTCTTCCTAGATGTTCCTTCTGGAACCTTGATTCTTTCTGCGTCTTGTAATGTGGCTTCAAGCCAAGCTATTCGTTTCTTGTTCTTTGGTATATTATCTGGATCAATGTTCTCACATGGATCCATAGGATGATCAGGTTGATCCTTTTTGTTATTTTCGCTTTCTATGCTTTCTTCATTTGGTTCTTCATTTTCTTCTTCTTATATAGTTTCTTCAATAGATTTTATGAAGGCCATCCTTTCATTGAATGTTACATCTATGCTTACTTCTATATTGTGTTGTTCTAGAATATATATTCTGTAGGCTTTGGATGAATCACTATATCCCATGAATATCCCCTTCTTTCCTAAGGGTTCTAGTTTATTTCTTTTATCTTTGGGAATATGAGAGTAAACTTGACATCCAAATATTCTTAAGTTTTCTACGTTAGGTTTCTTACCTGAGAATGCTTCTTCTGGTGTCATGTCCTTCAATATGCGATGAGGGATTCTATTCTGTACATATATTTCCGTCATTGCTTCTTCTCCCCATAAAAACATGGATAGATCTTGATCGTTCAATATGGATTTTACTATTTCTTTGATAGATCTATTCTTTCTTTCTGCTACACCATTTTGTTGAGGATTATGAGGAACAGTCAGCTCCCTCCTAATCCTTGCTGATTTGCAGAATGCAACGAACTCCTTCGAGGTGTATTCTCCTCCATTTTTTGTTCTTAATGTCTTGATCTTCTTGTTTGTAAGGTTTTCTATTTCTGCCTTGAATTCTTGGAACTTGCTGAATACTTCGTCTTTTGATTTCAGTAGGTACATCCACGTCTTTCTTGAATAGTCATCTATGAAGGTTACATAGTAGAGAGATCCTCCTAAAGATCTGAATGGCATTGGACCACAAACATTTGAGTGTATTAGATCTAGGCTTTCCTTAGATCTGTTGTTGCTGCTTGGGAATGGTTTCTTGATATTCTTCCGAAGGGCACATCCCTTGCAAATTCCTTCATGTGTAGATTTCAATTCTGGTATTCCTTCAACCATCTTTCTGAGGAAAGGTAATGCTTGATAATTGATATGAGCGTACCTTCTATGCCAAATCTCATTAGGTTTGACTTCGTCATGTACTAGAGCTTCTTCATTTCGTTCTAGTAGTCTATACAGATTTCCTTCACATCTTCCAATAACCCTAGCATCTTCTATGCTGGAATCTTTATGCCATGATAGCACTTTTCCATCCATGAAGACTATTATGTTTCCTTTATCTTCTAAACATGATATTGATACAAGATTATTTTCTAAACCAGGTACATATAAAACATTGCTTAAGTGAACATGATTACCTGATTCCAACTTGACAGAGGCTTGTCCAAATCCTTCGACAGGGTAGGTGCTTTTGTCTCCAAGCTCCACTTTGTATGATGTCTTTCTCTCATTTAGATTTGAGAGTCTAGCTTGATCTCCCATCATGTGCCTGGAAGATCCACAGTCGATTATCCACATATCATCTTCAATTGTCCCGGTAAGTGCTGAGTAGTGTAAGAGACTGATTGTTTCACGCATGTCTTCGGTTGACTGGTAACTGGTCATGCCTTGATCCAAAACTTCAACTTCATCAATTCTGTCTTCTGAGAGAGTCAATAGGTGCACTGAGTTAGGGCACATCTGAATATCTTCTCCTTGAGCGAGATGCTCCATCAGAAGGTGCCGAATCTGAGATTTAGGATTTCTGCAACTGCTTCTACTAGTAACTCTAGTTGCAGTGCTTTGGAAGCTACTCCTGCTAGTAACCCTAGCGACAGTTCCTCAATTAGCTCAATATCTAGTAGCTATGTTTCCTTCCAGCGTTTTAGGCTGACTGAAGGGGTGTGGGCCCATAACTTGTTAGACTATAGAATATTTTTCTCATTTTATCATTGACAATACCCTCGTCACCCAACCACTGGCCGAAGCCACCCTTCGAGCACCTTGACCTTGACTGAGAAGAGAATCCTGGTAGCAATCCAATAGCCAAGAGAGGCTAATGCACCAAGCAAGAAATAGAAACTAAGCTGAACAAATGATCCCATCCAGAAGCTAGTGCACCACCTTCCCCAGAGACCTGCGCACAAAACTGCCAACTGCAGTGTGCACAACTGGCTCTGTGATCAGGGGATCAAATTTTGATCAAAAATTCAAAGTGTCTGAAATCAATTCAAATCAAACAAGAGTGTATACCTCGTCGTTTCGAACCCAACGCAACTTGTTTGGGTTCAAACAGACATCGAGAGCGAGAGATATCACATTTTGTTCAAAATGGCAAACAGACAAAAAAAGGGATGCTAACTGTACAGTTCGTACAGTCCATATGGACGATGATGTGGCAGGTCATACGACACGTGGCAGGTAGTTATTGGACAATTGGCATGTGACATGGTTTGTTGGTAGTGAATAGGATGGCGACATGTGGCCCAATCAATGGCCGCCATGTGTCACCTGTTTGTTGGTTAAAATCTTTGCACTCGACAGGAGTTGACCCCGTGACCTCCGGGGCAGGGTAAAGCTTTGGGAAAGGCTGCCCAAACGGCATGCCCACACATGTTACTTGATATATATATGTGTTGCAATATATTTAACATCGTATAAATGTGTGTTGGGGAGTGAACCGGGCTGGGGCTAAGCCTTGGCCCGTGGTTACATATTGTATTGCATACGACTGGTGATACGGTGGTTAGACCTACCGTAACATATGTTATAACCATTTGAATATGCACAGTTTGGTATGACATGTGACCAACGTATATGCGCGTGGGTAAGCCTTATGTCTATATCAACGATTTTTTAAACTTAAGCCTTGTTGTGTTATAGCGCGCGGTCATGTGACGACCATGTGCCCACAGGCCTTGGTAGTTAAGGCCGGTGCGTAACTGTTCGACAGTTTGGACCGGTTGTGCGGTTGCACCCGGTGCCAAGTTTTTACGCTTTAAATTGCGTGTGGGCTAGGTTGAGCCAAGAGAGGTGTGTTTTGTAGATGCAGAGACAACAAGCTTGAAGGGGAGACTTCCAGGAAGCCTATCTACTTCAATTTTTGGCCAAACGAGGTGCTGAAAAAGCCCAGCTAGGGGTTTTTGGACGTTCTGAAGCCGTTGGAGTAGTATATTTGTCATTTTGGGCATTGTAAAGCACATTTTTGATCACTTTGAGCAAATAATACAAATGATCCATTGGAAGCTGGACCAGGAGATGTAGCCCAAGAGAGGGGTGAACTCCTTTATCATTTGTTGTGTTATGTGTTTTATGTTCATTGATTATGTTGTTGTTTATATGCATCTTGAATGAGTAAATCCTATTAAAGTTGTGTTTGCAAAGTTGATCCATTTGCATTTTAACACATAAATTTAACTTGCAAATATTTTCAAGAATACAAGTCTTCTTCATTTTTAGATCAAGTTGGTATCAGAGCATAGGTTTTTGAAGACTTGATTACTTGCAAGTGTTTTGTTTTCTGATGCTCACAAGGTTGAAACTCACAAGAGGAGAAGGTCAACTTGTAGAGACAATTTCTCATCCTTCAAGGAGGAAGCAAATACCATCACCGCAAGTTTCAAGGAGGCATTCACCAAATATGGCTCATGAAGAGAGTCATGCACATGTTCCTGCAGAAGATGAAGATCTCAAAAAAGTTGTCATGGAAATGAGAGAGATGATGAAGATATTGATAGAAAGGAATACAAGGTTGCAAGGTGAAGGCTCCAACCCTTCAAAGCATAAGGGAGACAGTGGTGATAAAACTCCAAATGGAAATGGAGGGAATGGTGCTT